>JASSUY010010666.1:0-52500 GCA_032466535.1 Forpus xanthops
CTTCCCATTTCCCCGGGACTGGGGAAGAAAGAGGGGGGGGGTGCACAGAACTGTTTGAGGGGCCTCAAACTACGACAATGATTTGCTCAAACATTTTTCTTGTACGCTTGACCAGAATGCATTTCCTAATGACTGATAGTGTGTTTTCCATGTAGGTTTTGTTTGAGTAAAGGATCTGGGGGTTTTGTTCTTTAATACAAATGCTAAAAATATGATATCCTGGCTTTTGGAAGTTAAAAATAATAGCTTTTGCCATTTAAAACACACAGGTGTAAAATAGTTTATGCAGTGAATGTGCTTTATTGGGATGATCATAATTTTTATTCTTTAAGCTTCCGACTTCCAGGCTGTATCTCCTGAGCTCCATACAAGGACCTATCTTGTATTAAATATGGGGAAAAGTAAGGAAAAAGTAGTCTTAATGTGTTAACAGAATCATGAAGGTAGGTGCTTGTGCTGACTTTTCCTGTAAGAGTATGTAGAGTGAGGTCAGATTTTAAGTGTTTGAGGTCTCAGGGAAAAAACACTTGCTTCCTGAAACTGTCTTAAATGTATTAAGTATTGCTTTACCTAAAATTAGAGGATGTAATAAGTTAATAATAGTACCATGGATGCTGAAGGACAGGTTAGGTACAGAATTCTGCAGAATATATGGGATGTGTGTTTCTTTGGCTCATACAGTGGATCTCAAACAATTTTCATCTTGTTCCTGTTATCCTGGTAGCATCAAGTTGAGTTTTCTGCCATTAAGTCATTTATGCTGATGACTTTTAAAACAAATAAAAAAACAAATTATGAGGGGAGTGACATTATCTTGTCACATGGAATTGCAAATTTTCTCTGTTCATCTCATCATGTACATGGTTACATGGCTTAGGGTCTTTAAAAACATCTTTTTTTCATGTTTGTCAGTAAAGGTGATAACTTTCTCCAAGTTGACAGAGTTTTTTGTTCTTAATCTAAAAAGGTACTAGATGGTTTTTTGGCCTTAACCTGGCACTGCTCCTTTCACTCTTACTCGGGTTTTAACCCTTGATCTGTGAAAGAATAAAGAGGAGTATGAGAGCTACTTTGCTGGTAAGGGTGAGTGAATATCACTAATGAAATTCATTACATGAAAGTTCTAAATTAAATGAGTGAAAACAGAGTGTTCATTTCAGGTGGTCTTTTTATATTTGGGAAAGATATCATGCTTTAGGAGTTAAGAAGTCTTAACATTTGTGATGCTGTTATAATATGGGAGCAAATAGTTGCCATCCAAAAAGCACGAGAAATTGCTAGATGTGTTTCGAGTTGTGCTGGATGAAAAGAATTTCAACTTTAATATAAAGGAAATAAGATCAGAATATATCCAGAGTTGAAAGGTTTTCAAAGATCTGCCTCAATAAAATCAGGTTAAACTGTTCTTAGTGTTGTCTTTAAGCAAGCTATACTGTGAATCCATTGTGCAGCATCATTTTGTTGTCATGCAGGTTTTCATCTGTGGTCTGTAGGATTGATGCTAGTTCATGCAGGTAACTAACAATATAATGAACTGAGAAATATTCCTGTAAAAATAGTCAAATATACCTGACTAAAATCCTTCCCAATCCTTTGTGATCTTTACAAGCTAACAAAAGTACATGGAATAGCATGTCCAAACAAGAAGCTAGATGTTTATCCTTTGAGAGGTCTTTTGCTCAGTTACTGAATTCACCTTTCTCTGAAATTTGGAACTATGGTGAAAATAAGACATCTGTGACCTTGTAATTGTAATCACTGGGGTTTTGTACAGTTAAGGAAAACAGCTAATTATTAGAGTCAGTTCGTTGCTATATAGTGGATTTGTATTGGAAGAAGTGGTTCTTTATCCAACTGCTCACAAAAGATACCTGAACAAAAAGACCAAATTGCAGGAAAAACCTTTGTTTTAAACTGAAAGTCAGTTTTAGATTCGGATATGAAAACTTTGTAGGTTTTGCTTTGATTGATGAATTTTAAATATATTAAATACACCATTGCTCACGCTTGGTGGCCAGGGGACTGTTTTCAGTTCTGTGTTCTACACGTGGGGAGTAATTAGATTTGCATACAGAATTTCACCACCACTTGGTGGCAGTACCTAGCTTCAAAAGGACTTGTTTCTGAGCAGATGAAGTGACTGATTCTGTACTGATTCTGTATTGATTCTGTATAGGTTAAAGGGGGGGGGTAGATTTGTCATAAAATTTCTAAAAGTTAGTGATGTGTTTTAGAAATCAGAATACTTTTTATTTAACTGACTGGAAGGATTTGCATTTGTAAACCCCTATGGAAAACCAAGCTATCATGCCTAATACGTAATTTAAGACTATTTCTTGAGTTAATACTATTCTCAAGTGATGTATTTAATATTCCCCACTTGAATTATTCTAGCATTTACATCTAGCATTTTACTTTGATTGAGTAGTGTACTTAAAGTAATTTTAGAACATAAAATTTGCTTCATGGTAGTGTTCTTCATAATGATGTGTTTTGCAGTTAAATAGAGGACTGCCAAAGCTTTTTTTGCCTTCTGAAATGTTCTCTGCGTTTTCACTTTTTCATTTATTACTATAAGTTTAAGGAAAAGATTCCCCAGTAGATTTTTCTGTCAAGAAAGCTACTAAAAGTTTGTACCCTTACTCATAGTTGTTGCCTCTTGGTTGTGCTGATTCAGCAGCATGAGAATCCCAGCTTTTTAAACTGGATAATGAAATGGTTGAAAGGGGGAAAGAAGGAAGCTACGGGAGTGGAGGAAGGCAGGAGTACTTTAAATTGGCTTTGCTGCAAAGAAAATCTTAATTCCAGTGTATAGCACAGTAGTTTGACAGCATTTGGCTCCATGTTGAGACTACTTCCTTTTTCTTCAAATCGGAATCTTCTGCAATGACAGCAAGTCTTTCATTTTAGCATTATCCCCTATATAAGGACTGTATGAGCCTGGAAGAATGCACTGAGCTTGTGCTCTTTGTTAAATGTGTCTCTCACTGTGACTGGAGCTACAGCAGAGCATTGCTGGTGGGAGTGGGTTCTGTAAGGAAGAAGTATTACTGTCTTGCCTGAAAAGCCGACATTGAGAATCCAGCATCCTTAGGGCCCCTCTGAGATGTGATGTGTCAAGAAGACATCTAAATTGTGGCATAGAAGGATGTTACATCCTGTGGAAAGTCCTGAATTATAGAAATGTTAATAGGAAAGGACTTGTGACTTGGGAAGTGCATGTATTTACATTTCAGCATGATAATATTTCTGGTAATATTATTTTATGTAAGAGACAACTCTGGAAAGCAGCAACACTGGAAGAGAGAGAGAAGATTGAGGAGCATCAAGTTATAATTTTGCTGTGAATGTGTTGTGTGTAACTTAGGATAGAGAGAACGTACTTTTGCTATATACCTGATTATTTTTGTGTCATTTTCTTAAGCTGAATGATAAATCAGGAGTTGGTGGTTGGAAACTTAAAAAAAAAGAAAAAATACTCTTGTACCTATATTGCTGGTATTTGAAATGAAAGGAAAAAGTGGATAATCTGAGCATATGGAGCATTCTGAAGAGGATTAATGTGAGTGAGAATTGGGATTCTGTGTGTCAAAGTGTACTAAAACAGAATCACAGAATAGCTGAGGTGGGAAGGGACCTGTAGAGATCTTGTCCAAACCTCTGCCTTAAGTGGGTCACCTAGAGCAGTTTGTCCAGGACCATACCTGGACAGCTTTTGAATGTCTCAAAGGATGGAGGCTCTACAACCTGAGCAACATGTGCCAGTCACTGTCACAGTAAAAAAGTTTTCCTTGCTTTCAGATTGAAACTCAAGTATCTCAGTTTGTATCCATTACTTCTTGTCCTATCACTGAACACGCCTGGAAAGAGTTTAATTCTATCTTTTTGTACCTTCCCATCAGATGTTTGTACATGTTCAACTCAAACTGTTCTGTGATACTGTGTTAATGAGATCATATGGAGCCTTGTCTTCTCCAGGCTGAAGAGTCTGAACTCAGGCAACCTCCCCTGATATGAGATGCTCCAGTCTCATAAATGTCTTAGTGGCCCTTTTCTGGACTCTGTCCAACAGCTCCATATTTCACTTGGACTGGGCAGCCCAGTCCTGTACGCACTAATCCAGGTGTATACCAGTACTGAGTAAAGGGGAAAGTGTGCCTCCCTCAGTGTGCTGGCAGAGCTCCTCACAGAATATTATTGGCCTCCTTTGCCACATGGCATGTTGCTGGCTCATATTCAGCTTGCTGTCCAAGAGGACCTCCAGGTACTTCTCTGCAAAGCTGTTTGCCAGCATGTACTGGTGCATGGTGTTATTCCTGGTATAGGACTTCATACTCTCCTTTGTTGAACTTCATGAGGTTTCTGTCAGCCCATTTCTGCAGTGTGTTGAGGTCCATTCTGAATGGCAGCACAGCCCACTCAGCCTCTCCACTCAGTCTTGTGTCATCAGCAGACTTGCTCAGGGTACCTTCTGCCCTGTCATCCACATCATTCATGAAGATACTGAACAACGTTGAACCAGTATTGACCCCAGTTTATAGTTCCAGTTACTGGCCACCAGCTGGATTTTGTACCACTGATCACAACCCTTAATTTTTTGGCAGCCAGATAAAAAAACTGTTGCACAATAAGGATGGGAGCAGGGCTTTTCCTTATAGATTGTAATGAGGAAAAACCTTTTTTTATAGTTCTGGTGATTAATAAACTAAACTACTTGTATCATGTCTGGATAAAAGCAATTTTTAGTACCATACTTGAGACTTAAGAATACATTTAGCTGAAAAACACGGGTAATGGTGGTGAAAGGGATGAAAAGTGTTTTCTCAAACATTTAGCTTCTTTAGAGAGAAAAATTGTATGAGCATGTGAGATTGACATAATTTATCTCTGCATGAAAAGTACATTTTGGGAGAGAAATAGTTTGTCTTATCACAGAGCATTAAGTGTATTTTTTTTAATTTCTATGTCTCTTACTGGAATGCTGCTAAGTCATGTATGTCTGCATTGAGGAAAACTCAGTGTTAGACTCTAGTTCTCATATTCAGTAGAAACTAATGGCACTGCAGGTCAAACTAGATCACACTACTAGAAATCCAAAATAGACAAAGCACTGCAGGAAAGTGGAGATTTAAGTGCTTGACTTTCCTCTGTGAACAGGGTTCTGGAGTGCTGGGAAGAGTTACGGATACCTGTGAGTTGCTTGACAATGTGTGACTGTTCAGATTCAAAGTCATGCTTCTTTTGTACTGGGTAGGCATCTTTTAGAAATACGTGACTCATTCTACCAATGAAACCACCTTAAACTACTTCATTGGCACTTCCAAGAGTATTTTTTAAAGGTCATACGTCTGATTCTTTTGACACTTAAATTGTATTGTAATTTATTTTATTGATTGCAGTATTGAATTTTAGCATGATGCACCCCATTGTGACAAACTGGTTTATTTTCCCAAGCAGATCAATATTAGAGGAATAAGATTAAGAATGGTCGGTGGTAGTAATGGGATTCTATCCTATAATTTCATTCTTCAGTTGTAATCCACTTCCTTTCACATGTGGTCTGTTAAAGGATCACTCCTTAAACATTTTAGACCAGAAGTAAAGTTTCTGAAATTTAAGGAAAGTTTGTTGTGTTTCCTTAGTACCTGATGTACAGCTTCTGAAGGTAAATGAACTTTGAGAAGTGTGTTTCAGATCTGTTCCTGAGTATAACCTTTGTGAAAAGACAGGCTGCTTGTTTGTGGTGACTCCTCTGTAACTCAGCTTCTCTTCAGTCAATTTCTTCTACATAGCTGTGACAACTTGGGGAATCTTTCAAAATGTTAGAGTGTGGGTGACAATAACTTTGTGTTTATCTAGGAATAATGTAACTTCTTAGTGTGGCATCAGTATTTTTTTTCACTGCTTTAAAAATGTGAGAGTCTTGATCAGCTGTGCAGATTTCCAGTTTTTGTTTTCATGTGAACAGTTGTGGATTTGAATTGAAGATAATTCAGTTCAGTGGAACTCCTCAGACTGTACTTATATTAATAACTATGTGCTTGTATGGAAGGTAGGTGTGGGAGGGCTGCAGTCATGGTGTTGTGCATATTAAGCTGTCTCTTACCACAGAGGTTTTCATAGAACCTCGGAAGTGTTGAGGTGAATTTGTAGGTTTCAAAGCTAAGTAAGGCCATCTGCAAATAGTGTCTCTGCTCTGCAGAAGGGAGTGTATTTTCGACACCTCAATTTGCAAGAACAAATAGAATCTAGAGGAAGGCAGGGTGGTCACTGACTCTGCTTGCTGTCAGGTTATATGGTTCTATTACCATCTGAAGGGTAGATCTGGATAGTTTTTGAGAAGAGATAAAGTGGAAAGTAAGTAATAGGTATTCTTCTAATGATCAAAGTATCGTGATTTTGTTGACTTTGGGTATTCATGTTGCTAGATAGCACCCAAAACTCAGGTAGTGTGAGCTGCGTGCATTACTGTGTGGAAGAGGCAAAAATATTGTGCAGCTGTGTTCTAAATACCTTGGTTTACTTGTTTGTTTTTCTCAAAATGTGGCTGGTTTATGCTAATATACTACTGGTTCCTCTATTACTCTGTACAAACCTTCATTTTCCAAAGGTTTTTAAACATTTCACTTTTGAAATGTTTAAAATCACTCCATGATTGATGTTTGCCTTGATTAAGTTATTCTATTTAAATAACTATTAAACTACTAGTTATTCTATTAAAGGAATAGACTATAATGGGGAAAAATGGAAGGAGATGCCTCTCTAGTCCTGTGCCATGGTGTGCTTAAGTTCTCTCTGGTCTGCTGCTTGATGCCTAAAAATCTGTGACTTTGGTTCCATCATCTTTAATATAATTGCGTAGTTTGAGAAGGCTTTATTACAGGAATGCTTGTGGATAAAATTGTAGATTTTGTTGGTTTTCTCTATCTACATAACAAAGTCTTGAAGAAAAACCTAAATGGAAACAGTGCGAACGTGAAACACTTTTCCTGGTTCCTAAATATTTGAATAATCCCTTGAGTGTCCTGGTCATTCACATATCTGCTTAAAGAATATGATTTATGAGGAGTTACTTAGCAAAAGATACGTATTTTTTGCCTTCATGATAGCTCTGCTGAAAGACGCTGTATTTCTTCATTACTTTAACCAGACTGGTTAAATCAGTCCATTTAGGGGATGGCTTCTGAATTTTTGTCCTACTTAATACTTGCTCTTTCAGCTAATTTGCTTGTTTTTATGAATTTAATGAGAAACCTGATACCGAAACACATAAAAGCACTTCATGCTTTTCACAAACTCAGCCAACTTCTTCCATGTGAGTTTTTCAGCTCCAGTATGCTTTCAGATCTGTTCTAAATCCTTCTAAAATAAGGCAGGCTTTTTTGCAACAGAAACTGACAGATACCTGACTACAACTGCTTGTAGGCAACAGTGTGCCACTGGAATGTAAGCTTTAATGAACTAGTAGTGCATGAAAGCAATACTCTTAATTTGATGTGTGACCTTGTTATGTTGACACTTTGAAATAAAAACTTGGTGATGTTGTAAACCTACTGGTAATAAATGTGATTAATAATGTGTACCTAGAACAATGGAATTAAGTACATTTCTATCAAAAAGAATTCTTAATGAACAAAAAGTGGACAGCATAGATCTGATGACAGGAAGGTTGCATCTAATCTAAATTACGGAGTGACCCAGGAAGCTTGCTTAGAGGGATTACTGAATAATTATGTTAATATGCAATTATCACCTCATTTCTGCTGTAGTAACCTCAAGATGTAGTGTAGTAAGGGTGTTATAGCAAGTGCTGATAGTTTGCAAAAATACTGATGTTCAAGATTTTTGAGACAATAAGATTAGCTTAAGGCATTTAAATTCTGATCTGTCAGCTTGAAGATAGATCTGACCTTACACTTTTTTGATGCTTAGACTATCTGGCCACAGGCAGTCATATCTGTAGAACTCATTATGATTTTTAAAACTGATACTTTATGAAGAAAACCAATATTAAAAATTATGTAAATTTAAAAGTACTTAATTAAATGGTGTGGAATGTGTCTTGGCTGAATAATTGATTGTTTTCTGCTTTTGAATATGAAATTGTTTCTGTATACTAAAGTGTATCATGTAAACCAGGAATAATGCTGCTAACTGCACTACAGTCATTCTAGGCTTACCTGATGTAACTAAATTGAATATGGCCTGGCCTTTTAGATAAAGTGTTTTTCAGAGGTATGAGCCTCGTGTGTGTGCTTGTTTTGGATTTTTAAGCATTGCCATTTTTACACTTCATGTGTTTTAGGTATATAGCACTAAGTGCTTAAATAACTGTATGATGTTTGCCCTGGTAGAGGATATAGCAAGCACTATTGACAGCAAATTTAAAGTTTAATCTCAGTGTTCAGTTTTTCAAATACATTAAGGAAGGATTAATTACTGTGTCAGGTAGCGTTTCAGTTTGGGTGTCGCACTTCCTCAATGATATGAGTTAGATCATAATGTTTCCCCCAAAATTACAGGATTATACATAATGTTTTCTCCAGGTTGGAGAGAGCCTTGGGTGACATGGTTTAGTGGAAGGTGTCCCTGCCCATGGCAGGGGGTTGGAGCTAGATGATCTTAAGGTCCTTTCCAACCCTAACTATTCTATGATTCTATGTGTGTCTAGTTACACCTGTCATTGTTCCTGCATAAATTTCTACACATAGAATAGGTAACGTAAATGAAGTACTGCATCTTGGCTTGGTGTCATCATAAAACTAAATTACTGTAATTTTATGTTTTTTCATTAGTTCCACACTGTTAGAACTGTTTTCTTCTTGTTGTCATGCACATAAAGCAGTGAATTGTATCACCCTGATTCCTGGTAAAGTATGACATTCAGTAGAAAATTAATAGAGTGTTAGTGATATTATTGATACATTTCAGGCTTCATTCGAAGATTGATATCTTGTAGGAACAGGTGATTACCAGAGAAAACTTCTGATCAGATCCATATGGAATAGTTCACAATCTCCATAAATACACAGTACAGCAAGGAGTCTCTTACAATATTGCGTAGTGTAATGTTTTAGATACTGCTTGTGATGATTCTGAGGAGTCTCAGTTTAAAGGTGATTATATGGTGCCCCAGCCACCGTTTTAATTGAAGCTTTAACACTAGTGTTTAGCATCAGTATGGTTTTGTATGAAAAGCAACATGGTTTTGTCTTCATCACATAAACCTGTGAAAAGTTTTCAGGAGCCATTCTGATAATGAGGATTGCAGTCTCCAAGCAGGCACGATATTCTCAGTTTGCCTCCCTGCTGTTCAGGGGGTACCAGTGAACTTGCTTTAAATGGGAAGCGTCTGTTCTTCCCCTGAACCTCTCACACCAGAACAGATGGATGGAACTTGGAACATGGAAGGTTTTACCTTAGAGGTGGTAACAGTGAAGCCACTCATTAACACTGAATTTACCACTTCGTTAGCAACATTGCTTCCTGTTGGGAAGAGCTAATACAGGCTCTCAAATTGACTACGTATAAAAGGTATATTTGTCTACCTCTGCAGTAATACAAGGAAAACACACATATTTCAGGCAAAACTGACTTACTAAATTTCTTCTAAACTTTCTGTGACCATGTTTATACTTTGCTGCCTGGTACTGTGTGAAGCTTACTCTGTTCAGTTGTAAAATTGATGGAGCTGTTGTGCATCCTTGGAGGTTTCACTTCTTTTGACTCCTACATTACTGATTCTTAGTGCGTGTTTTTGCCACCCATTTTTAACTTGTGTAGGTGATGTAAAGACTCCTGCTGAGTGGTGCATTATCACCATTTTAGGGTGATAGCTTTGAATGTGATCTTATTGAAGTCTTTATTATGGTGGAAAATGACTCATCTCAATAGTTTATCTTCAGAATTCAGACTTGAGTTTTACAAACTTAAAGGAGGTTAAAGCAGTTGTTTTGTCCTTTTGCCAGTTGTAAACAAAGCAAGCACAATAGCCAGAATTGCCATGAGGCCATAGGTAGCTTTGAATGGTGTGAATAGCTATTGTAATGTTGAATTTACAAACTAATGCAAATGATGGATTTATATTCGAGTGTAATGTATAAAGGTGAAAGTGGTATCATTTAACAAGGTTGTTTTCTCTCCTTAGGAAAAAAGGATGTCAAGAGTGATTTTCCTTAATTTCGATGAAGGACCATTGCAGGGAGCCATGGATGTTACTTGTGAGTTGTAACATCATAATTCAGAGAGTCTAGGTAATGACTCCTTTTAACTGAGATCTATTAAAAATGTTAATTAGTAACTGAAACTAAGTATGTGATAGCCAGACTCAAATCCCCCAAAAGATCAAAGCAAGTAGTACTCTTTAAGGGTAAAATATGTGATTTCTGTGAAATACAGTTGTTTCTGGCTCCTGGTGTTTTAATGCCTTATGCTTACTGCGTTCTAAGGTTCTGTATAAGAGGTAAATGCCAGGGTAGAACTGAAGTTCATGCTCCAGTTTATTATATACTGATTTTCATGTGTAGGCAGTTCCTTTGTGCTCACTAAGCATTGGGTAGATGGTTTTGTGTATGAATGAAAGTTACTTGTAGACACATTTATGTACACAAGGCCTCCTAGAGGCAATTAATATGTAGTAGTTCTCAGTACTAATGGATGGTGTTATTGGCATGCTCTGGATTCAATATTTTTTTCTAGTAGGTAAATCCTAATTAAATAATTCTTTCTAATTGGGGGTTTGGAGTGCTCCACCTTTGAAAATGTGCTGGTTTATTTGGTTGTAATTTAAAATGGCAGGATCTGACTTATTTTAAAGCAAGAAGAGCCCTTATATAAGAAGGGAATGGGAAGACATTTGATTTCTTCAGTGAGTTTGATCCTTTGCTATGTCTCTGTCAGTAATCAGATGTTCAAAGTCAGCTTAGCTTTCTGTTTACTACCAAAGCAAGCACATTCATCTGCCCCTGGCAGGGGGGTTGGAACTAGATGATCTTAAGGTCCTTTCCAACCCTAGCCATTATATGATTCTATGATTATGCAACTCTGTTGAGCAGTGTTTTTCTACAGCTCTGTTTTTTTAAACATTGAAGATATACTCACTTTCTATAGCATCAGGTCAGTTGTGTGCAAGCACTGTGAAAAAAAGTGCTACCTTGAAATACTTAGAGATTATTTTAATTTCGTAGGTCTAAAGGGAAGTATGTTTAAAAAAGCAAACAAACAAAACACTAAAATGTCTAATAGGTATCTGAGTAGCCTGTACTCCAAACTTTTTTTACTTCTAGAACTAAGCTGAAGATAAACTCTGTTTATGTTAATGTATATGTAGAATGTATTTGCACAAGTCTTTGATAGTCTGATTTCCCCCATCTTGCTTGCATGTTCCAGGTGTTTTTAAACTGGGGTACTGGGCAGTCACTAGTTTGCTGCATGGTTATTAATACAATATATATTTTTGTAATTGCTGTATTGATTTATTTTAAATGAATATCCTAAATAAAAAAAAATTGCATTTCTAACAAGTTCAAAGCATACTTTTAGTTTAGAGTGTAAATAAGGCTATCAGTTAAGATTACCATTATTCATTTCTGTGATTGCCTGATTCTGTTCTTGTTTGATTTTTAGTGTAAATGTACTTAATGGACAGACCAGCAATATGGATGATTTAGAGATAAATGCTGAAGTTACTGGTGCTAAAGAAGAAGAAATCCTCTGTGATGATAATTTCATATCTGAAGAAGAAGGCGGCATTCTTAAACCACAGGAGAGTGACACATCGTTTCAGAACAGTACGTTGACTCTGCCTGAGGAGCTGTCAAGGGATGCATCTGAAAAAGCCTTAAGTGGAGGCCAGGCTTCTCTATTTATACACACTGGTGCTCCTACTGTTTCTAACGAAAACTTTATCTTGTCTAGAGGAACTGCTGTTAATGGACCAGTTTCACACTCCACCTCAGCTAAGACTTCCATTATGAACAAAGGCAGTGTGTCATTAACCAGTGGACAGTCTGTAGGTCATCACACAGATTCTTGCTCAACTTTGACAGTGGTTCATGATCTCCAGCTGCCTGCAAAGAGTACAACACAGAAGTCAAATCAGCACCAAGTTTTATTTTTGTTACCTGATGTAGCACATGCTAAGAACCTGACTCATTCCATTAAAAATCTACCTACCTCTACTTCAATTGGTTGTGATTCACAGAAATCAGTCGGAAATAGTGTAGATAGCACTTTAGTAGGCCAAGTAGAAGTTTGTGAGGATGATAAAAATCTACTAGTAAAAGATGATTGTGTCGATACATTAACAGGCATTTCCTCAGGTACAGATGGTTTCAGATCGGGATGTGATCCCAGCTGGGATCCACAAAAAGAGTTTATCCAGTTTCTGATGACAAATGAAGACACAATAGAGAAGTCTCCCATTCACTGTAAAGTAGGCTTAGAAAAAAAACGGAAAAGGAAAATGGATGTTAGTAAAATAACACGCTATACTGAGGACTGTTTTGGTGATACCAGTTGTATTCCTAGTAAATCAAGACTGTTAAATGTTGACTTCTTAGAGCAGGATGAGGAGGTGCAAATGGTAGAACCGCAGAAATACTCATTGAGTAAAGTAAAGCCTGAATCCCCAGATGAAGAGCTGGAAGCTGTTGACGCTATCCAGCAGCTCATTTACAGTCCCTCTAGTAACTGTGCAGAAGATACTTCTGCTGTTCACACTAGCACTTTTCTTACCAATACTTTACAAAATAAATGTGAGGAGGATGATTCTGAATCGCCATCCACTTTCAGTACTGATGAACCATCCTTTTATCCCTGTACAAAGTGCAATGTGAATTTTAGGGAGAAGAAACATCTGCATAGGCATATGATGTACCATTTAGATGGGAACAGTCATTTCCGTCATCTCAATGTCCCCAGGCCCTATGCATGTAGGGAATGTGGAAGGACATTTCGAGATCGCAATTCACTTCTTAAACATATGATAATTCACCAGGAAAGAAGGCAGAAGCTGATGGAAGAAATCCGTGAGCTGAAAGAACTTCAGGATGAGGGTAGGAGTGCACGGTTACAGTGCCCACAGTGTGTATTTGGTACCAATTGTCCCAAAACGTTTGTGCAGCATGCAAAGACCCACGAAAAAGATAAAAAATACTATTGCTGTGAGGAATGCAACTTCATGGCTGTGACAGAAAATGAACTGGAATGCCATCGAGGGATTGCTCATGGAGCAGTAGTCAAATGTTCTATTATCGGCAGTGACATGTCCCAGAGGAAAACACAGAAAAAGGCGTCCTTGAAAGATCCCTATTTGGGATCCTCAAAAAAGTCATCGACATATATGTGTAAGATGTGTCCTTTTTCTACATCAACTAGAAGCATTTTAAAAAAACACATGGAATATTTGCACTCCACGTCATGCATTGATCCCTTTGGTAGCCATCTTAGACTAGACAAAAGAAAAGGCAGCATCATAGAAGAATCTTTAGACTTCAGTAGGAGGACAAAACAGTTGATCAGACAGTCTTCAACTTTTCCAAAGAATTCTGTTTTAAAACAGGATGTAAAAAGATCATTTGGCTCTACTTCACAGTCCAGTAACTTCGCAAAGCTTCACAAGAGACCCTACAGGATACAGAAGGCTCGGAAAAGCGTTTCACAGACATCTGTAAGTGTGTGCAATCTAAATTCCACAAACAAGACCCTTTTGATTAGAAATAGCATTGACCAGAAACCTAAGTATTTTCATCAAGCAGCAAAGCAGAAAGCTAGTGTCAAAGCACGTGGTAATAATTTGTATAGGCACAAATATGAAAGCTACAGGATGATTAAAAAATCTAGTGACTCTTATCCTTTGCATTTAAAAAAGGAAGAGTCCAACTTTGTCAGTTCTTTACATTTATTTTCCTCATCAAGTAGTCCCCGTAATAATTGTTTTGACATGGATTCAAATAATCTTGATTGCAAAAGGGCAGAAGGCTGTAAAGCTCGTAGGCATGTAGCTGTAAAAAGAGTGGTTAAAGAATCCAAGAGGGAAGGCTCTGTTACAGGAGATGATTTGGATTGCTATCCAGATTTTCTGCATAAAATGACTGTTGTTGTTTTACAGAAACTTAACTCTGCTGAAAAAAAAGACAGCTATGAAACGGAGGATGAAAGTTCATGGGATAATGTTGAACTATGTGATTACACTACACAGTCTGTGGAGGATGAATCTTACAGTGATATTAATCAGGAGCATGTAAACCTATTCCCCATATTCAAAGGTAAAATGGAAGATCATGAAGCTGGTGATAAATCTTCACTTAGTTATGAGCAGAATGATGGCTTTTATTTTGAGTATTATGAAGATGCTGAGGGTAACTTCCTGCATGATTTGCATGATCCTCAGAATTTAGAAAACGTAGGATCAGCATTGCCAAAGCATAATTCAGTTTTCCATTGGACTGATTTGTCGCTTGAAAAGAAATCTTGCCCATACTGTCCAGCAACCTTTGAAACAGGTGTTGGATTGTCCAATCATGTCAGAGGACATCTTCACAGAGCTGGACTAAGCTATGAAGCCCGTCATGTTGTTTCACCAGAACAGATAGCCACAAGTGACAAAATGCAGCATTTTAAAAGAACTGGAACAGGAACTCCTGTTAAACGTGTTAGAAAAGGTAAGTTTGGGGGAGTTCTGTGTTTTATTTTGGTTTTTAGTTTGGGTATACAGTAAAGGGGACAAAGGGATTTACTGAGCACTAAGCAAGACTTGCTTTATCTTGTTGTAAAGTCCCTTGTCGGTGTGGTTTGCTGTTGTGACATTTCACTGCCTATAACGGTCAAAAAACATTATTATTGTTTCCTTTGTAGCGATTGAGAAGTCTGAAACTTCCTCTGAGCATACGTGTCAGCTCTGTGGAGGCTGGTTTGATACTAAAATTGGATTGTCTAATCATGTGCGAGGACACCTGAAGAGGCTTGGCAAAACCAAGTGGGACGCGCACAAGTCTCCGATCTGTGTTCTGAATGAGATGATGCAAAATGAAGAGAAGTATGAAAAAATCCTAAAGGCTTTGAACAGTCGCCGCATTATTCCCAGACCGTTTGTTGCTCAGAAATTTGCATCAAATGATGACTTTTTATCTCAGAATGTTATACCTCTTGAAGCATACCATAATGGCCTAAAGACTGAAGATACGTCTGTGTCTGCATCAGAGGAAGAAGGGCTGAGTTTCCTAAATGAATGTGATGAAACAAAAGCAGTACTACATAATGAAAAAAAAAATCAGTCACTTACACTGATAGAACTCCTGAAAAATAAGAGATTAGGAGAAGAGAGGAATCCTGATATTTCTTCTCAAAAGATTCATAATCAAACTGCAAGAAAGAGGTTTGTTCAGAAATGTGTTCTTCCATTAAATGAAGACAGTCCATTGATGTATCAGCCACAAAAAATGGACTTGACTATGCAGTCAGGTAAGGAGATGTTTCTAGCCATCTTGACAACATTTCCAAAGAATCTGTTAATTCCTAGAAAATGTACAAGTGCAGGGTATTTTATTTGGGATTCTGTTCGTTTAATTCTTATTCATTTCCAGAGGAGACTGACTGCGAGCGGTAGCACAGCAGATTATTCTGACATGGTTTTTACTGAAGTGAAAAAAAACCCTCAGCAGCACTGAGGGGGCTTTATACGGAACAAAGTTCCTGTTCTGCATATGGCTGGGCATACAAACTCAAAGTGGACATAAAATGAGCCTCAGTAAGGAACAAGACACATCCTGCAATACCAAGTTGAATTGTCCATGCGTATTTGGTAGACTTAACAGTTCTGAAATGTTTGGGCTTCTAACCCTGTTTCTGGGCATTAAAACAGCTGGTTTGGGAGTTACTTCTCTGAAATCTTTCAGGTTTGTGCAAAGCAACTTCTGCTCAAACTAACAGAACTGTTGATACTGTTAGAAATACTTAATATTGCAAAATGGTGAATCACTGTCAACTAATTCTGATGGTTTTAGGCAAATGTACTCTTACAACATAGGTTAATTCTTGTTTGTTTCAGAATTGTGGCTGCTGTGAGGAACTGATGCTTGCTTTAGGGCCTGTATATCCTGAGTGAAGACTCAGCTGGTTCCAGCTTTGTTGGAATACAGTTGTAGCCAGCAGGTTTCTAATGCACAGCCCCTGACCCATAAGAACTTAGATTGCCCCTCCACTGAGAATTGTGCTAATGAAACAATTCTGTAATCAACTTTCTCAATACTCTGTATGCTAACAGAGCAGGTTTTTAGAGTGATATTTTTAACCTACTTGGCGTAGTAGACATTCTGGTCTTGGGGAATTCTTACAACATCCTTTTTAATATGTACGTAGAGCTTGCATTTGGCCGTTTCTTGTTTGGACACCTCCTTATAACTGCAGGATTCTTTAGATTGAGGACAGGATCTCAAACCGCGACAACACCCCTGAATATTTTTTGTTCCATTGGTTTTCTTGTTGCTGCCCAGTGCAGGTTAGTAAAACTGGCAGTGCCTAGTACTTTTTCACCTGTATTCTTGTCTTCCCTTAAACATATAAACACAGCAACAACCTGACATGCTTTGAAGTTCGTTTAGGGGACTACAAAAGTGTGGCAGTCAGTATCTTAACCAAGGTGGCTTTCTAAAATGATGTAGTGGAGGTGGAACAGTTACATCTCATGTCTTCTGGACATCCGTGGTTGTCCTTTAAGACAGGAAATAGCTTAATAAAGGAAGTGTGTATTTGACAGGCTTAATGATTTGAAAAACAATGCTAAAGGAATAGCTTGCCAAACCTGACCCTCTGTATTGCTCTCTGTTTTAATATTTACTGCTGAATGCTGGCTAGTTCCTGTTTGGTTGTGATGAACAGCCAGGTAAAAGTAAACATGTGCTTGTATAATACTAACAGTTACGAATGGGGCCTTATAATTATCTTTGGCTGAGGTGACAGAATTTGACAACTAATGCACTGCGCCAGTTGAGTTAATAAGAAAATACTGAACATCAAGTTGAAATTCTTCTGGTTTTCCTTTAAAAAGGCAAATATTCTGGTTTTAGTTTTTATAAAGGTTTTTGCCAGCCAAGTATTCTTCTGTAACTTGCCTGAAAAAACAGCATGTCTTCTGTGGGCTGCTGGAGAATACCATTCTTTCTTTTCTGCAAACACAGGGTTTCCAGCTGAGTAGTTTTAGCTTTTTCTATTTATTCTTCTAATAATTTATTGGTAGAGAACTTGAAGTGTTAGTCGACCAAAACAGTGTATCTTTGGTAAAACAAAGGGAGAAACATGACCGTGAAGGTGAGCAGGGGATAAGTTATAATGGTTCTTGGTTTCTTTGTCTGGTAAGTGAGGAGTTCAGTATTGTTTCATTGCTTTCCTGTGATAAATAGCATGTTACTCTGTTGATCGTTTATTTAGCACAAAGATTTTAGCAAAAAACTTTAAACTACTAACTTTCATTATTGATTGTGCAGCTAAAGTAATGAACAGAAAATGCACTGAACAAAATGTTCTGTCTTAACAGCTGTTCAGCGCTGTGTTTTACCACCTTTCTCTCCAAGCCTTCAACAGCAGCCTAATTTAGTGTTGAGCTCTTCAGTCTTGTGGGTAAAACACTTTTAATTACCGCCTTGTCAATGAGACTGCTTAAATTCCCTTTATGAGAAATGTTGCAAGCTCTGAAATTTCTCAAAAGAATTGTGCTGTTCAAATTGCAGGGTTGTATTTTGGGACTAGAGCTTCATAATGTGGAGATCTGTAGGAACATGATAGTAGGTATTAACTGCAGAGTAGCCTACTGGTCTCAAGTTGCCTCCTTTCTGTTCTTTTTCAAATAACATGGTTTGGCTTAAAGCACTACATGGAAAACTAATAACAGTTAACTTGGATCCTTCTAATATACTGAACAATTGCATCAATGCAGTGAATATATTTTAAACCATCTTTATTGCAGAAAACTTTTTACAACGCTTTGAGAATTTCATTTTTTTTGAAGAGAGAACTGGATTATAGTTTTCTTTTGAATGATAGGTATGCCTGTGAAGCTTAGAACGTGTGTGCATTGCAATACGACGTTTACAAGTGCTGTTAGCCTGTCCAACCACTTACGCGCTTATGCACGAAAGAAGAGTGCTGGACTTTTGACTGGGACAGGTATGTTTTGTTACAGATGTAAAAAGCAAGTCTGTCTATGATACATTTTCCTCATCAGACTGGACAAAAGCATATGTTAATTCAGAATTATTTTGAAGCTTCTACTGGTAAACGGTTGATTTGCCATAAAACTTCAGCAACTTGTAAGCAAAGGTATGTTGCTGTTGTCCACTCTTCATGCCTGATTTTCATTCTTATTCATTTATTTTGGATCCAACACTTAAGGTATGTAAGCAAAATTCAGAGATGGTTGCTTAAATTCATTTGCCTACAATGCACAACTTCCAAAGCAGCCTTCTAATGAAGCGTTTAAAAGTATCTCACAAATGAGAGGGGTGATATAAAAACAAACCCCACAGCAAACCAACAAGGAATTTTTACAATCTAGCACATGAAATTACTAAAATAATGTTGTTTGGATAGGAAAAGCAAGTGATTTTACAGTTTGTGTATTTCTGGCAGCATTCTGTATGTAGCTGTTTTAATTTCTTGTTCGGATTACAAACCCAAAATTACCTGGTCTGATGTGGAGTGAGTGCAGTACAGCATTTGGCACTGCTATTAGTGGTTTTTACCATAAACCACTTCACTTTGAAATTCCTTGAATACTACATATTTTGCCTGATTTCCAGAGGCCTGCAGTTTGGTTGGCTGTATAGGCAGTTTCTGAGTTCAGTTGAATTATTGCTCAGATTAGTGAGACTTCATGTGATCAATAGCAAATTGTGGAGCAGAGGTGGAATACAGAAAGGAAAATTTGGAGACAAGAATCAGGGGTATTCAGTAATTAAGAAGGGCAGCCATCGGTTTTCTGTGTCAATAAGCACAGATTTTAACTGCAGATATAATTCATTATGCTAAGGATGACAAACTGAGTTTGTGGCTTTCTCTGCAGAATGATAAAAGAAATACTTTTACAGACAGGGCCTGTGGCTGCCAGGTCTTATGTTACACCAAGTTAATGTTATAACAATGCATTTAAAAGGAAGTCAGCAGATGCAGTAATATCCGATGTGTAGGAGTGTATGCCTTTAGTTAGTGATTCTGAAAGTTTTCATATTTAGTAGAAAGATGATGATAGTGGACATCATTTACCACTGCTATGATTTGATACTAGCCTTGTAGTAAGTTACGTTGCTTATATACCTACTGGTGACATACTTTCCAATGGCTATATATTTTAATTGCCTGTTGAACTCTTCACAAAAATTCAGTGGAGGACACACTGTGGCTCACTGGATAGTGCACAGAAATTGGATCCTGGTCAAACTTTGTAACTCAGCTTCCCTTTTGCTTTCAGGGATATTTCTTTTATTTAAGAAATGTATTTTTATAGGAAGGTAGTAGCATATTCATTGGAAGAGTGGCCACTTTCTTTAAAAGAACTGAGAGAAAACTCCAGAGCCCTGCATCATTGGACCTAGAAGTGTATTTAAAATTAGGTTAGATGCAAAATGAGGTTAAAAACAAAGCTGAAAAAAAAAAAAAATGGTTAGAAACAAGACTTAAAAACAACCCAGATCTTTTGGTTGTAGAAGCTGGAGCTGAGCCAAGTGAATAGCCAGTACCATGTGGTTAAAGGCCTCTCACTGAAGCCAGTGACTTAGGATTAAGTTCTAGCTATAACTTCATGCAACCAATGATGACTTGGTCATTACTATTAAAACTGTTATAACTCTGCAAAGTTTGTAAGCTTTGCTTGTTGACTTTTCATTTGAACAAGCTTGATGCAAGGCTCATAGACCAGAAAAACAAGCTTTTGAACAGTGGTTTTATTTGATATTCCACTTTATATTACAAACTTTAGTGACAATAAGTGTTTTAATGCAACATTTCACTAGCACACATTACTTTTAAACTTTGCTATGGTGTTGCTCTTGGAGAACCTCAGGAGTTTTTAATTAAAAGATGGTTGCAGTTGAGAGCAAGATGTCTTTTGTTTGGCTTCAGCCTGGAACCTATATGGAGGCAATGAGGATATGTTCATACAGAAGAATGTTCCTTCTTTTGCTTTCACAAAGCCTTTGTTATATCTTCTAAAGTAAACATAACTACCAAAAAAAGAAATCATGTTGATTGAATACTTACCTCAGTTCTTGCTGAAGGTCAGTAATTGTGTGTAAACACTAATTTTAGTTCTTTTAACTGGCCGTTGTTACGAAAGCTGTCCTAGGCATTACTGTTTAGTAAGAGGAGTGCAGTAATCTCTGCATATCACCAAATGGAGACCTTTCCCAGAAGTACATTAGCTAATGTACTAGTCTTCTGCTCAGTTTTGTAGTTTCTCTGCATGTGGTTTTGATGTTGATTATTACATTGCTTTCCTAGCAGATGCCCTGTTTCTTCAGGGTCAGTAATTGGGTCACATTTAGTTTGTTGAAGGGGTGGTGATGTTGTTCTCTTTTTACTCCAAATACAACTTGACAGCATTAGCAATATAATACACATAGTTAAGCATAATGGTAGATCTTTAGAATGGACTCAGGAAAACATCCTAGATGTGTAACTTTCCAAGCTGTTGGCGTTTCCTACATTAGTGTTTATTGAACTTAATTTGTGCCTGTAGTTACGTGGTATGGATCCACTGTGCAGCAAATCCTTGTCTAGGTCCATTTGGATAGTTACTTTTGTATGTGCTTGCGTCATGGTCTTCAGATGTCTGAGTGGAACAGTAATCTGTTGTTGTTATGCAGTCCAATTTTGAACAAAGTAATTATTTAATCACTCATCTTTAGTAGTTGACAATCTTGTATACCTGTTTCGATTAAGAGCAACACAGGAGTGTTTCTCAGAGGATGTGGCAGACTTGCCTCTTTCTTCTAATGGAAGAACATGCAAGATTTTCACAGTGCATCTCTTCTTGGTACAGTTGTATATCCAGGCTTCCTTTTCTTCTCTCTAGGCCTCTGTGGCCCCTCTCCCTCCTCCCTTGAGTCTTCTGATACTCTCTTACATCCTGGCTTTTTGCATCTTGTCTTTGCTGACTGTTTTCACATTCTCGAATCTCTTATTTCCAGCTGTCATCTTCTGGGAATCACCATTCTTTCCTTCAGGCTTTGCTTCTGCAGATGGAGACTGCTTTTCCACAAGTTTGGGGGAGAGCAATAGAACACAGAGTAAGGAGTTTGGCCTTTGAGCCAATAGTATGACTGAGGTAGTAGTTCATGCCACCATTGTGCTTCCAGATAATTTCTAATACTGCTTTGTCAGAATTGTAGCTTTGGGAAGTTGACTGTGGAAGCACATGCAGCTACAGCAGAAATCTGAGATCCACTGGCTTTGCATGTCTTTATTCTGTGCTGCTACACTTACAAATGATCAACTAACATAATAAGCTGATTTTTAGTACCCTATAACATCCTTCAGGTAGTAAATTACTGGAGGGGGTTTTCAAATACATTTTACTCTGTGATATGGATGAGAATAGATTGCAAGTGATTGAATCTGATCATTCGTTATTCTTTTACTTTTTAATTGGCAACATTTTTGAAGGGTTAATTGATCCATTTACGTGTGCATTTATTCAGCTTGTGTTGGCTTACATATACTGTGGCAAAAGTAGTAAAGTCTGGTTAAAGACCCAGCTTCAGTCTTCCTGAAATATGTTCCGTGTTGGGAGATGTTCAGAAGTTAAGCATGATTCTGTGCAGTTTAGGCTATATGCCCTTTAATTGTGAACTACAGACCAAATGTTATGACATGAAGGACCCGTAATTGTGACTTTCCTAGTTCATGTTGTCTTAGGCATGCTCATTTAAGCCTCCCATCTCCATCTGCTTGTAGTCCTTATTGATAAGCAGTCAGAGTTAAAGAAGGGGTTTATGCACAACCTTTTTATTTAGCATGTGTTTTTCTAACAGGTTTGATGAAGTGGTGTGAATGGTTGTTTACAAAAAGTTTTTGGAATAGCAACTAGGAAACACTGGGTGGCCGAGCTTCGAAGGAAGGAGGCTCCTTCCAAAAAGAAGCCTTTATGGAGAATGAAGATGATAGTTTGGGAGCTCTGATAGCCAGAAAGTAGGCATTAGTGGTAGGTTGTTTCTGTGTCTCTGGCAATTTGCTGCAATTTCCATGCAGCTTACTAGAACTGAATATCCTTGGGCTCTTCCTGAAAGTGATAAAAATGTATTTTTGTGAAGGTGATGCTTTGTTACAGTAAAGGATTGGAAGAAGAGTAACTTTTTGGTCAGAACGTGGCTTTCTTACAGGTGAGGCAATAGTGTGATGTACTTAATGCTTGCTTGTAAGTGTCGTATCAACAGAGTACTTAAATGTGTGCATGCAACTTCCAACTTATTATTCACTGGATAGACAGTGGATGTTTGTGACAATTACTGGTACACATCTCTGATGACTGGTGTTGGAATGACATTTTTCAGTCAGCTTTACCCAGCTGTTACTCTTTCTCCACTTAATTTCCTGCTTCATGGGAGTAACTTCAAAATGTACTTTTGCTGCTTTGTGACCCCTAAGAAGTGAAGGAATACGTTCACTAGATAGAAAAGAAAAGGGAACAAAAACTACTCTTGCAGAACGCAGGTTTAGTATTCTTAGTACTTGCTGTCTTTTGGTAACAGCTTCTTGCTCAGACAAAATCTGCTTACAATCTTACAGATATTACTGGGAGAGTACATTGGGTGATCTGAACGTTTTTTTTCTTGATGCCTTTTACAATGTATTTTCTGTCCTTTGTTTTGTGATTGCTTTATCTGGAGCTTCTGTCCTAAATGGCTCAGAGAAAATGCCGATTATTTTGTTTTCCTTATTTTCTCATTGTTCTTGGAAAAAGTACCTTTCAAGGGAGTAGAAACTACCTCAAACATTATGGCAGTTCTGTTTGCGTCACTGTCTATTTGCTTGCACAGTACCTTACAGGTTTGTTTTTTTTCTTGGAATATTACACGCATACAAAGCCATTAGATTTCAGAAACTCTGTTGCAGAAGACCAATTCAGGTTTAGCAAGAAAGTGAAAGCTCCGTGAAATGCTTGGGATGTATGTGAGCAGAATCTAATTTCTTGATGGGAATTAATGTCTTGCGTTTGCCAATGTGAAGGAAATCAGCTAGTTCTTGTTTCAAATGCATAGAGGCTGCTCTAGAAGGAACCTGCTGTCTACTGCCCTTTTTTTTTTCACTCATATTAACTGACATCAGACGCAACTCATGGATGTGTTTACATTCAGATACTGACTCCTGTTCCCTCCTTCCCAGTGTTCTTCAAAATGAGCAATAATGGCAAAGCTTTTGCTGTAATAACTGTTTCAGACACGTTGCCCCTCCTGCGAGTATTTCCCTTCAGAGAATGGGTATCTGGGTTTCAGTATTTTATGTGCTTACGTGTCTGGTAGTTGTGTTACTGATGTTGCGGTATGCGAAGTATTTATACTACTTAGTAGTTCCTACAGCCTGAAAGTAAGTTGGATTTTTTCTTCCTAATTATATGAAGAATAAGCTTTTGATGAGAGCATAAAACATTAAGAACCTATTGCTTGTTCGCTTTTCCCGAAGTTGTCTTGGCCATTTCTATTTCTCTCTCCCCTGCCACGTCAGGTTGCTGCATTTATATCCAGATTGCTTTCATTGTTGCTATCAGAAAATACGCTGTTGAGCCTCATCTTCCTAATGATGGCTTGACCCAGGCTCTGGAGGAAGTCTCTTCAGGTTGATACCTGCTTTCTACTTGTTTGATTAAGTCTCTGGTACCTTCAAACCTCAAAAATTCATTCTAAGTTTTCTAGATAATACAGAATTCTTCAGATCTGGGGATGAAACTGGGAAATATCAGGTGTATCTACAAGTTGACAGTTTGGCTACAAGATAAAAGCTTGAGGGGTGTTCATTTGGAGGACATAACAAATGCAGGATGTGTGTTCTTTAAATCAGCATATTTTGCCTCACCAGATGATGTCTTATGCTTCAGAATACTGAGATTTATTCTTATGTTTTGTATTACAGGGGTCAAAACTTAGACAAGTATAACAATTACTTTATTTTTATTTTACTGTTAAGATGCTCTAGTAGCATAGCATTTTGCTTTTGTGGTATCAATAATACCACTTGTTACTGTCTTTCGGGTTTCTGTGGAGTTTTAGTGTCAGTGTCTTAAAGTAGAGCTAGATTTACGTCCCAGTTCAAGCAGTTCCAAACATCTTGTTTTTTTCTTGAGATTTATCAGCTGCTTTCATCATAACAATATTAACTCAGTTTAATTCCCTCATCCCCTAACTTTGGCTGACGCTTAAAGTCGAACTTCAGGTTTTGTGACGGATTTCCATTGCATCTGTTTATGGGAGGTACAGACCTCAATGCTAACTGAACACAGTGGCTGTGTGTTTCCTGTTCACACACATTAATTTCATACATAGTTTCAGATGTTTAGACTGAATTTCAAAGGTGGCTTTGCCATCCCTTTTGATTGTCCCACTGTGAAGGATTAATACATAATTCTTACACGATGCATTAGAATTCAGAGAGGAGCGAGGGAAGCTTCATTTGAAACTTAAAATAACAAACTTTTGCTTTATGTTGAAAACAAATAGCAAGTGGTTTATTCAAACCAGAAATTCTCAATAGTATTAGCTGAAAGCTACGACTTTATGAAGTTGTAGCCTGGTTGAAAATGAGTGGTCTTACGATGGTTCTTGAAACACAAAACAAGTTCCTAGATTTTGCAGCATTTCATGCGTGAAAGGGAATTTCCAATGGTGCTTTGCTTCTGTTGTATTCACTAATAGGTTAGTAGGTGCTTGCTGATACTAAACCAACAGTTTAATGCCAAATGTCAAATTATCTAGTCTTCTAAAGAGCAAGCACTGTGCTAAGCTAAAAAAGCTTCATGTGTTTTGCCAGTAAATTTCTTAGAGCACCCTGTAATTGTTTTCAATTTGCACTATAATTAAATGTAGAGTAACAAGGAGGTAAATGTCTTTTCACTGCTGCTATAGGGAATGATTAGTAAATATCTCTGTTTGGTTAACACTTACTGAAGTATCATTTTCACATATGGAAATTTCTCTTCCTAGCTTTAGACTGTAAGCAAAAGAAGTCAAGGTCAAGATCTGGAAGCAAGAAAAAAATGCTGCCATTACCTCATAGCGCTGATGAAGTTTACATACTCAGATGCAGGTACATAGGATTATTTTATTGAACAAATAAAACAGTCTTTAGAGCTTGCTAAGTTTAGTCATAAGAAAACTTAAGATTATATCCTGTAAATGTGTTTGTATTAAATTAAATAATAAGGGAGGGGGAAACAGTCTCATATTTTAATTAACTTAAGCAAGATGGCTTAAATCAATCATACTAAGGCATTAGGTTGCCGACAGTTTCTGTAGCTAAAATCTTTTTGGTCATGTCTGAGTAATATTCTGTCCATCAAAAGGAACCTGATGTAAGGACAGACTGTTACTGCTAGTGTTAAAAATGTAAAGAGTGTAAGCTGTATAAACTGCAGGGTTTGTGGTCAAAGTTACTGTAAATGAACTCAATTACTAATGTTTTCAGCTAAAATATGTAGAAACGAGCTTCAAGAAAATTAAGGCCTTCCACTTAACGTCTTGCTTTATAGTTTTTCAATAGAGCTAGATATATCTTGATGGAATAATTTTAATGTCTGCATAGGTTTTGTGGTCTGGTCTTTCGAGGACCTTTGTCTGTTCAAGAAGACTGGATAAAGCACTTGCAGCGACACATTGTCAACGCAAATCTTCCACGGACTGGAGCTGGCATGGTTGAAGTCACATCACTACTTAAAAAGCCTGCTTCAATTACTGAAACTTCATTTTCTTTACTGATGGCAGAAGCAGCATCATAGAACAAGGAAAATTTTAAATTTTAATTGGATGTAAATTTGAAATACTTTGTCATTTTTTAAAATAAATTGCTACACTAAATTATGTTTATAAATGCTAAAGACAGAAAAATAGAGGAAGTGGATTACAGTAACATCAAAAGAAAACAAATACCTAACAGTTACAGTAAGTAGTCTTTATATTTTATATAGGGTGGAAGATGTGTTTTTAAGGTTTATTATGTTTTTGTCAGTTACTGTGTTCACTATCAATACAAGACCATTATATGTACGACAGCCATTTTTAAATTGTTGCACATGGGTACTTAAAAGACAGATTTTAATAAAACAAAGAATCCATGTTCTCTTCAGTGTTACCCAAATCAAGGCTCTGTTTATTCCAAAAAAGAATTACATAGTAAAATAAGATATTATTATATTTTGTTTGTATGTATGTAGTGTTTTGTATAATACCAAGAACTGCTAATACAATTTACTCAACTTAGGGCATTAAATATCATGTACTTCATAGTTCAAGAGACTGTTTCATTCAAATAGGGCAATTAGTACTATTCTATCTAGGTGTGTAAGTGTTTTTTTTAAATCAATCACATGAGGCTTTTTGTACTAAAAAAAGTGGAGGGAAACTTGTTTAAACAAATTTCTAAGAGAAATATGTACATAATACTGGAAATTTGTGGTAAGGAAATATTCTTTACTTCAGTTGCATTTCTCACTGACAATAAAGTGGTGCATCCATGCTACCTCCTACTTGTCAACAAAGATGGTATTTACCCTTATGTTTTTGTAACATAGTAGATTCAATCCGACTTTCTTTATTACAAAGCATTTTTTTTTGTTAACAAGTTTGTTTCTTTATGACGATTTCCTTAAAGTCTCTTACAGAAGTTTGCCTCTCTACTATTTTATTTAACACTGTAGAAATGTACTAATAAGCATTGCTCACTACATGGTTAGAGTAGACTTTTCATTTATAATTCTGTTTAAAAGATTGATCATTTTAGAGAATTCGAACACAGGTTGAAATGTTTCTACATATGAAGAGAATGTTTACAACTTAAAATTTAGAGCTTGTTTTGGATGTGATTATATGTATGAAAACTGTAACACTATGCTCATGCTAAGGACCTACTTACAGAATTACTGAAATAAATGTGCTGTGAGGATGGAAATATGGTGCAGGTGTCTTGGTCATGATAAATTGTGTTTGTTCATTTAAACTGTCTTCAGAACATGATTTTTGTTCAAATTAGATTCCTCTACAAATCAATTTTGTATGCAAGTAACATTTCATTTTACTCATATAGGGTAACAGATACTGTAGTTAAGCCAAGGATATGCATTGATATTTTCTTTATATGTAAATAAAGCTAAAAGCAGTTAAAACAAGAGGAGTATTTTGGTAGAGTATATACATACCTCACTGCCAGTGAAATTGCTTTCCTATGGTATATCTCCTTACCAGAAAAATCTCTAAATAAAAGGTTTAAAGAAAATCTAAATGTCTATAATTTGAAGCATTTATTTGCATTGTGTGAATTAAGTTTGTGAAATTGATTTGTCTTGCTTGAGATTATTATCTTCTCATGATCTTAAGTAAAAGTACATTTGCTTGCAATAAACTGACTTGTTCACAGACGCATTACATTGGATTGGTGGAAAATGTCAAGGGAAATGTTTGTCTTCCTGTATGTGCACAGCTCAGAGTTAACAGACAAGGCTTGTGAATGTTCTGGTGAAATAGATGGGCTGAAACTACTCAGCTGTGCAGGACAGGGTCCTGAGACAAAGCCGTCCAAGTTCTGTCAAGGCTTTCATTAAATCAGTGCTGTCAGATGTTGTACTGTACAAGTTGCTACAAATAATTTTAGCTTTATTGTCAAAATTTATTCCCTTTTTTTTTTTTTAGCTGGAAGATCTACATCAGTACTGGAGAAAAAACTAGAGATTTTAGGAAAGGTAACTGGGATGTTGAAGTGTATCGCAGACAAATAATGTGTATGCAGACTAACACAAGTTTAAAATCAGTGGGTGATTGTTGGGGTTCTTTTATACGCAGTGAAAATGGAAGTTTGACAGCAGTGTGTGGAAACGGAATAGAAGGAAGTGATGAAATCACCTTGAATGTTTATAATGCTTTAATAGAGTGCTTGTTTACCTTCTCACCAAAAAGGTGCTTGTGAGAGCACCGTATTTTGTGGCTATTTAACAGATAAATCAATTAAGTGCAAATGATATTTATCTAGTATTGTTAAGAATGCTTGTAAAGTGAAGCCATACCGTGCAGAATTTCGCATTAGCAAAGATCTCCATTAGGTTCATAATAAAAACCCTAGTTAATTCTGAAATATTTAATTCATTAAATCCCAATAGTGAGAGCTGTTTTGTGTAACACAAATGCAAGGTTGTGTCTGAAGAACAGGGAGCTTTAGGGCTTATTAGTTTCCAAATGAGATTCTTTCGATGAGGAGCAGCAGTTTCCAGTGGCAGGCTTGCATCAGATCCTTGACAATCTAATTTGAAATAGATACAGAAGTTCTAGAGCTCTTCTGATTATTAAATTAATTGCATATATGGTTGATATGAACTGAATGATCTTTAAAAACTACTAGTAATTGAGTTACCCTTGAGCTTTCTTTAGCCTCTTGTCTTCTGTGGAGCTGTTTTCTTGTTTTATGTTGTTTGGAAATACGGATCTTCTGTCACTACCTACAAGGAGGAAAAAAAAAAAAAGTCCCCCTTTCCAGAGTTATAGACATTCAAAATAATCTGGTAGAAGCTAGTTAATTCAGTTGCTTTATGATACAAATCTCACATTTTGAGATGCGTGGCTTGAGAGGCTCTGTGGCAGTCTGTGCCACAGGAATGGACTGACAGAATTGCACATACAAACACAAGTGTTGGTCTGTTCCCGTTAGGTAGGTTACCATGGAATGAAGGCTGCAGTGGCGTAGCAGTTTTTGGTAGTGTGTTTAGGCTGTATGTGTGGAAACTTGGAGGTGGAGGCAAGTGTTGGTTCACAAAGATCTGTGGACGCTTACTGCCTGTGCGCTCTGTGAGCTGCATTAGGTGGCCTGCTCCCTCCCACAGGCTGAGGCAGTCCATCTTAACCCACAGATCCAACTTTTGCATTCCCAGGGCTCATCTCACCCAGACAGTGATGCCAGAAGTGAGCTGCTGACTCTTGTCTATGGGAGGAAAAGCACAGACCAGACAATAGCTGTTGGGGAGGGAGAGCAAGTGTGTAATATGCCAAAGGTAGGGATTGTAACAGTTGGGGCTTATGTCCTGGGGAGGGCTTTCCATGTTTGAGCTATGTCTGTTCACGATCCTGCCTTTTCAGCCACGCTCAGGGAAATCACCAAGGTCTCTGAGGTAAGTGGATCCCAGGAGGAATGTGAGTCGTGAGTTGGGGCTCAGAGGAGTGCATCCATCCCGAGTTTGAAAAGGGCAGCATCTTGGGACTGAGAAGGGAAGATCTTTTTCAGCAGAGCTGGTCTGACTCCAAGTGCTTTTTTGGACCAGTTGTGGTTCTGTATTTCCTGTGTATCATTTGTACTTTAAAGAGGGGTTTCTCACTAAATCTTCTACCTGACTCTGAAAACAAATGTGGGGCAAATGAACAGCAAATATCAAGTACTTTCCTTTGACTAAGTGGTAAGGGCTGTGTGCAAAGCCTTTTTAGTTGAGCACTATGGTTAACAGACTTTTCCACTTCTTGTCACAGTAGTTAATGCCCTGGATACTTAAACCAGTTGAATATTTAAAGTAAAATTGGTTTATATAGTTTTGACATTGTTTTTTAAATCCTTTTAGGATGGTACTTCCTTAAAAATCCTGACTGCATTGTGATTTCAGATATTTCAATCCACCGTGCTTTGTAGGTGCTGTTGCCTGATCCATGGGTAGCAATTTTGGTGTAATGGAAACATGTGGCCATAGTGCCAGGTCTGTAATCTCTTGCAATAAAATGTTCCTTTTTAACACTGCAGGCTGCTTGGTGTTCTTCCTGTTGTTCGGAGCTGAGCTGCATGGCTCTCCTGGCTTAACCTGGGGACTTCCACCCTAACTTGAATAGTTGCATGGAGAGGTGAAGAGAAACAGGTCTGTTGGCTGTAGCCTGAGAAGTCAGAGGTGAGGCAGGGAGAGGCTATTTACATTGCAGTATTGGGGAACAGAATGAGGGCTGGGGAAGGAGAATACTGCCCAAGACAGGAGCCCAAATCGGATGCCAAATGACGCATGACAAAGGTCTCATCTGCACATATCCTCCCTCTTCTCACACTGCACTATCTAGCTTTTTCACCTTCTTTCCCAGTTAGAAGCAGTTTGTTCCTACAGTGCTAGCTGCACAGTGCCTTCCTGGACCCAGAGTACTTGGAAAAATCCAACCTACCTGGTGTTCTGCACCTTCTCCTGCTACAGCATGAAAGAAACCATTGCCATACCACAGTGGTATGGCACACACAGAGAACATAATTGCAGGGGTTGATCAAATTTGGCATGAAAGAATATTGGTGGTTTTCTTGTTTAAACAAGGGCTGGAGTGGGGGTTTCCTCCACACTATCTTGCAATGATTGATACAGTTGCACTGTTTGTTTTATTTCTAGTTGCACTATAGACTGATGAACTATTGAAAAAAGTGGGAAATCCCTTTAACTTTAGTGCCCTGGTCCCCTATTATTGGTGGAATCACCATCCCTGGGAGTGTTCAAAACCCATGAAGATGAGGCCCCTAGTGACATGGTTTAGTAGTGGCCTTAGCAGTGCTGGCGTAATGGTTGGACTTGATGATCTAAAGGTCTTTTCCAACCTGGTTGACTGTATTCTATGATTAAAATTTTAACATAAGCCAGTTATAAACTTGTTAGTAAAACTTACGTGTACCAAGTAGAAGAATCTTGTGGTCCAAGTAGCTGGTACCTGGGTGCATCCAAGCACAGGGAGCCCCAACCTGCCAGAACAGAGGTGGAGGAGTCTATAGTGATGGTTATGAAGATAGTTTGCACGTATTACCTGAAGACTGACATGCTGCTGTTTTGGCTAGAAATAAACAGAGTAAATGCATCCCTGTAGGGATACTTTTCTTTAGGAGGAGGCAAAGTTTATTATAAAAGCCCTGAAAGACATTTCTTGTGCAGGCCCTGCACACTATTTTTACTGCAATTAAAACTCAAGCAAGTAGTGTCCGTGGTAACTGTGAGCCCAGAGACCTCATGATTACAGCTCTTACTGACCAGTGGGGGAACAGAGGGAGCCCTGGAGCCTTCTCACAGCTTCCAAAGTGCTTGTACTGTACATGTTGTATAAATTGCAGGACTGTTGGTCTTTCTATCCCCTGTCTTTAAAAGTACACTTCTTAACTCATAAGATCTGAGGGATGAACAAGAGATGATTTCAGGGTTGGAACTAGATTATCTTAAGGTAACTTCCAACCCTATGATTCTATAATTCCTCTGCTTTTGTGTCAGAGACCTGCAAAATGAACTGTGCTTACATGACATGTATGGTGAGTATTCCTAAATATATATCACTTCTTTAAAATATTATTATGGGAAACAGGAAATTTCACAGTTAAACATTTGTTTATGCATCTTTAAGCCAGCAGCAGCTGTGAATCATGTTTATATCTCTCTGTGAAACTCCTCCAAATCCATCCTCACTGCTGCAGCAACTAATGCTGAAACTCTGAATCCCATTGTGCTCTTTGAAACAGCTTCAGAACAGAAGAGACTGATGAAGCAGCAAACCAACACCGTTAACCTGTGTTTTAACCAAATAAGGAATTCCGTGTCATCCAGGTACAAGTCTTGCTGACAAGAAATTATACTTTCATCTGTCTCTTCTCTGAATAAAACAATTGTGTGAAAGTAGCAGAAAGAGCCTTATTTGGATAAAGCAGCGGGGGAAGAAAAGGGGTTCTTTTAAACAAACGAACAAAAAAAAATAGGTTGAAACAGAAACTGCAAACAGGAGAAGACAGTATAAGCCTGAGGTTGACACTTGCTTTTGTAGCCCCTGGAATCCAGCTGATGGCTGCATTTGCTGTGCCTCTAAATCTTCAGGAGTGCATTTGAGTTCCTGGTACAGGGGAGGTTAGGGCAAATATTACCCTTAGCTGAGCAGCCAAGGAATACGTTAACCCCAAACTGTTAAAGAAATGGGTAGTGACAGGGAAAAGAAGTTTTAAATCCAGTTTCTTGTGTTGAAAGTCAAGTGTACCCATTCCCTTTGCTATCTGGAGTACATTTACTGGTGGTTTTTAAGTGCTACATATAAATTCATAGGCATTTGGTCCAACCATGAAGGAACTTGAGCTGCTGTTCCCACATAAGGCCTCAGTCACAAATTTGATGCTGAGATCTGAATATTCTGGGTTCTGTTCATGCAGGAATTACCATTCACTACCTCCAAAAAAATCACTTATTCGGTATCCATCATTTGGTAACATTCTCATTAAATAACCTCAAATATTAAGCTCAGTGTTCTCTGGCTGCAGCTGACCATGAGTCCTAATAAATGACTAAAGACCCTGACCCAGAATGTGAGTGTTCTTCCAGGATCCCAAACTCATTTCTTTGCCCTCAGGCCCCAGTTCCCATCTGGGGATGGTACTTAGCTGCGTCTCACTGGGCTGCTAACCTGACCATTTTCATTATCTTCATTCCTAGCTTGGTCTGTTTTCCTTTTCCTCGGTTTTTGCTTATATCCACATTTGCTTTTTCTTCTTCGTTTTTTATCTCTTGTTCTCTAGAACATTTTACCTCTGGCTACCAGTGATGAAGCTTTTTTGGAAAGTCCCATAAGCTATATCACTGTGAACACAGAGTACTGCTTAGTATTCTTAAAAGCATAGCTAATGGCCTGATTTGTGGTTTATTTTATATGGAGGCAGCAGCTGCCTGTACTTAAGTGATAGGGGAGGAGGAGATGTTTAGGTTTTTGGAAGAAGAATTACACAGAACATAAGTACCAAGTTACAGACTTGGTACCAGCCCAGGACTGGTGATGACTGCTCTTGGGAGCTCATGGACAATGCCTTCCTCATCCATCTGGACTGAGAGTACTCTGAAAAACCCAGTGTACCTGGTGCTCTGCAACTCCCTTATCTGCTACAGCCCATGGACATGAGCCCATCTGGGAAAGGGAACGTTTTGTACCATCTTTCTGGTTTGTCTGCATAAACATGGATTCCTGGCTTTGCTTTTGGGGGTTCCTTTTTTTTTTTTGTTTGTTTTCCTTCATTTTCTTTTTTTTTTCCTTCATTTTCTTTCATCCTTTCCTTTTTTTCTTCTTTTTTTTTTTTTTTTTTTTTTTTTTAATTTTCCTGACAGCCTTTCTGAGACCATTGAAGTATTTAGAAAATGGAGCATTTGCTTGAATGATTTTTGTTATGAAGCAGCTGGTTAGCTTCTTTGAGCAATACAAAACATGGGTGCCTATTAAAAACTGGTAAAATCACACCAGGGAATCCTAGTCCATTTACTAGTAAGTGGTGAATGCGGTAGATAAAATTCTTAGGAAGTTAAACTGATTTCAGATCTAGGTGTAGAAGTGAGCCAAGAGGATATGAGTAGCCCCCTCCACTGCCAGCGACAAACAAAATCAGCAGCCTACAGGTTTCTGTAATTCACTGCAATATGCAGCAGCTGGCACAGAATTCCCCCAAGGGATGGGGAGAAGAGGGGGGAAGCCCTGCTTTCCAGTTATCCTGCTGTAGCATGCTGTGTGCTGGGCTGTGGAAGTTGCATGATCCAGACTACATTTTCTTCATGTTACCTTAGGAGTTGAAAGCAGCAGGTATGTAACGAGAGTATCTGCAGTCTAGATGTGGATGATACCTGCTACTGTGGCAGCTAGATTTAGTGTCTTTTGTTTTAGTCTCTTTCGAAGCAGTGATTATCTTGATCTTACTGTCATCTTCCATATTTCAGATGTCTTCCCTGCCTTAACAGACTGAAAATTGCTATCCTGGCATCACTGTGGTGTTTAAGTATGGTTAGTGCTGTAACTGGAAAACGGAGAATGGCAAAGCCATGGTCAAGGGTGGTGCTGTGGACCCACCAAAATGAAGCCACATCCTAGTCCTTCTGCTCTCCTGAGGCACTCAGTTAATGTTCACATGATCTGATTAGTGCTGGGAGCTAATCAGATAGGAGAGAGGAATTGTGCCTACTGCTAAAAATATTACTTAGAAGCTACTAGTGTAAGTATTTTTCTGGTATATTCAAGTAAAAAGTATAATTATGCTAGTAAGTATACTAGTATGTTAGTGAAGTGCACCTGCTTAAAGTATTCTCCTTGAGTAGTTAATAGAATAAGAAGTGCCAAATGTAGTATCTTTGAGAAACTAGTGCATCTGACATGGAAAAATGTATCTTTGCTTCAAGACCAGGTATTAGGTAACAAAATAGCAGATGTGATTAAACTACTTTGGGGGGCCTTTACAGATGTATCTGCTGCTTCTAACAAAGCCTGTAAGCCTGAACATTTTGTTTTCTCTGGTGCAAAACATGGCTTACACACTATAGAATGGGAAATGCAAGATAAAAAGGAGAGAATTATCTTGCTGCAGTGTTTTCATTAGGGTTGTGCAAGGTAAGTCATTTCACATAAAACGGGAGGTGGAGTGAGCTGTGGAACCCGGGTGTGCTGCAGCAAGGCTGGTAATTAGAATGTAGCCAGGCAAAATCACAAGGGGGTATGTAATAAAAGCAAGCTTTAATGTGATTTAATTACCGTGACGGAGTTGCATTCAGTGAGAGCCTGGTCACCCAGTGCAGTGTGACATCCTCCTCTATAGAGATGTGTTCCTGAAGAGTCTTCCACCCCGGCCATCTGGCTCCGCTGCAAGTGCAGTGCAGTGAGGGATATGGAGTCCAGTGAGACCCACTGAACTTGCTGTAACGTATGCACAGTATCTTGTAACAAAAGTGTGAATACAGCCCTAATTCTGCCTCGTGTGGGAGTATGTCATTTAAAAGAGATTAAAGCCTACGATACAGTGTTTTGGACACATGCCTATAAATCTCCTTTATGTGTATCACTGCTCAGAAGTGCAGTAGGTGAGGGATGTGCTGGGTGGCAATGAGCTGTGGCGAAGCACTGCCTTCTGGCTCAGGGAAGGTATAACACTTATGCACAGTTGCAGAAGCCCAGTGGTGACAAGGACATGTGAGCTAGGCTTTCTTTCCTTCACAGCTTCCATTTCAAAGAGTGCTTCTGCTTTTAAGTGCCTTTATTTTACTATCGCCCATATTTTAACTCTGGTATTTTTGGTGTCTGGTCTCCTCTCATCGATGTGTAACTAATGGGGGCAGTTTATTTGCTTCCACTTCTAAACTTTCTGTGCCATCTACTAAATGTTCTCCAAGTCTGGCATGGTTGTTGCTATCCTTTAAAGCACAATAGATCTATATGCATGCCTTTTGCTGGTCCTCAGAGACTGCTGCTAATAGCAGATAGGGCAGCTCCTTCTGCTGAATTCCCAGCCCAAGCTGCCTTCCAGGAAGCAACTTCTTTGGGAATGGATCTCAGTCACTTTGCTCTCTGCTTTTAGTGTCAAACCTTGTCTGGGCTCTGATGGGAATTGTCCCCTTACATCTCCCTCCCTCTGACAGCCCCATGCTTAAAATAGGCTTTTTTTTTTTCCTTGCATAAATACATAGCCTGTATTGTAAGGCTCTGTTTGGGCTATGCAGTTTTGGTGGCCAAAATTATTCTGTGAAGTACACTAGTAACTGGATGCTTTACAGACATAACAATTCTAGAAACAGCTTCTATGAGTCAAATAGTTTTAATTTCCATGTAAGTATTTATGTGAAAGTTGTGGGTTTGGGGTGGTTGTTGTTGGGGTTCATTGGGGTTTTGGTTTTGTTTGGGGGGGGTTTAGGGGGTTGGTTTGTTTTCAAAAAGTAGGTGGATTTTTGATTGTTCACCTGTGTAAAGGACAAACTATAGGGGCAAATGGCACAGTTTAAGGCACATGAAATACTGGAGTTGCATAAATCTTAACACTTCACCTGAACAGAGAGGGATACCTAAATATGTCAGTAAAATAGATGCTAGCTAATGCTGGAGCTTTCTAGAAAGGTCTTATCAGCTCTGCTATGAATACTCAGTTCTGAGCACAGTTATTCCACCCAAATACATTTGACTTGTGTCTTCTGCTTATTCACAGCACAAAAATGGTAAAAAGAGGATATTTCCTGCCCTGCTTGGGCTGATGCAGCGGAAGTTTTTACCATGTGAAATTCCTTAAGGCAGTCAGTCTTGGTCATAGGTAACATTCTGATGATGAAGAAATTTGGGAAGTGAATTGGTTCAATGGGATCAGTGCTTAAAAGCCTCAGCATTGACTGCACTTAAGGGCTACCTATGTATTTCCCTTTGTTAAGACAATAGCAGGCAGAGCAGAGACAAGGACCTGAAGTTCTGCAAGGCTGGTGATGCTTGTGGAACAGAAGGTACCCCGTCTTGTTTGTACTCCTCTTGTTTGCCCCAAATCCTGTTTGTGAAATGAAGTGTTCTGGAACAAATGTGGGGCCTGGTGGCCACCAAATGGGTGGCTGTGATGCTGCTGAGAACATGAGCTTGTTTTCCTCATTTGGGTTGTTCTTTTTCCTTTAATCTGTATTTCACTTAGTTTATATGTTGGTTTTCAAGCATAATGGATATTCTGAAATGAGTAGCATCTAGACAGGAATCAGATTAGCTCTCTGAGTTCTACTGTATGTAACCTGGAGTAAATGAAGAGGGCTGATGCTGAGTGCGTTAGAGCTGTGTGTCTCAGCTGTTGGAGATAGCAGGCTTTCTGTCTGAGATGTTCAGGTATTTCTGAGCAGTCACTCATTGTGTTGGATGTTACTGCTATTGTTCTTAAAGCAGGTTAGTAGAGAACTACTTCACAGAAGTTTTCACTATACTCCAGAGGATGGAGGCAGGCAATGATAAAATATCAACTATGAGAACAAAAACAGAGAAGCTTGAGAATTGTCAGGGATAGATAATCAGTCTCTGGGGTATTTTTTAAGCACGCCATCATGATTAAGGGGAAAACATCTGGTTTCTGTAATGTTCCAATAAAATAACTTACGGACTTCAAGGTCCTTTCCTGCACTTCTATATAACCAGAGTAGATGAATCATTAAGAAATGTTGCAGATACAGTAATCTGGATGAGGGATCTAATGGTTCTATTGGGACAGAGGCTTTATCAAGCAAGCTGATGCAGGTATGGGCTCTACCTGCAGCGCTCTGAGCAACAACTGCAGCAAAACCACAAGGCAACAGCTGACCACCTGTAACTCATTCCCTGTGTTCTGCAATAGCCCTAACAGAAAAATTTATGAAGCAGATGGGCGAGAAATGTTCATGGCCTTATGTGCCTGGGACTTTTTGTAAACAGATTCAAGTGAATGCATCTCAGGAATTCCTCGATGAGGCTCTTGGGCCATGCAAAAACATAAAATGAGCCTGCTAGAATGGATTCTTGAGCTTTGAAATGAAACCATCATGGATGAGATTAAAAATACTACTTTTCACTGTTATAGAGGTGGCATTTGTTCCTCCTATACACCTCACAGAAGATCAGGGTGATGTAATTAGAGCATCTGGTGCTGCAAGTGAGACTAAATTAAAGAGTGCCCTTGTGGGGATAGGAATAGGGGAGTTCTTAGCAGGGGTTGTCACTAGCCAATGAAAGCACTAACATTTTATGCTTTGCTTCAAAGCATGATGCCCATAGGACCACACTAATGCATTGCCCATAATTCTTTGGACGGACTCCTGGGCCATGATCCTGAATCACATCAAAACTGCATTTGGGATAACTGGTGGAGATGTAAGGGAGTGGGATGAGCGTGACTTTCCTTCCTTTCTGTATCCCTTTGTGAACCTTCATTGCAAACCCCCCTGACATTCCTTATGACTCAAAATAGCATGAGACCTTGGTTTTTTGTTTTTTTTTTTTTCCCTTTCTTGCACAATTGCAGATTAAAAATACCACGAGAAGAAAGGCTGTTTCTTTTTCTGTACCATCTAATGTATTTTTGATTGATACAAAAATTAAACGGAACAATGAGCATACCTCTATATTACACACACTTACATGCCCATTCACGCATGCTCATGAAGTAGAGATTATTTACAGCAGCATTTTCCCACTGACTGAAGTGGGTATAAAAATCCCAGATGTTTATTACTTTCCAGATGAAGGTCTAAGGTTACCTTGATGGATTGTGATTCATGTTATTCCCCAGAACAAGCCATTCATTCCCTGTTTTCATTTCTAACTCTAGTTAACTCCACAGGTTTTTTTACTGTTTCTAAAATTAGTGCAAAGGAGAGGCAAAGCTAATTCTGGAAGCAGTGGTTTCCCTTGATTTGTGTGCACAGTCGGCTCTGATGACTGTACTTTCAGATGACCTGCTCCTTCCTCCCACCTCCTGTCTCTTTAGAGTATTAGCTCTTTGAGAAGGGAAGCTTCTTAGTTTTGTACCTGCATAGCTTTTGGTAATAGGGATTTCATTTGAAGTTTTTTTTTTTTGGTAATTCAAATAAGTAGTAATAATCAGAATGGTGGTTTGTCTTAGGTAACCATAAAGGAGTCGCACAAGTGGCATGCCAGTGGGGACTGGTTATCTCATGGGTAGAGGAGGTGACAGAAGTGGTCACAGGGAAATTCTCAGCCGGTTTTGTGCCTGGGGATTTAACTCCTGTTTGAGAACAGTATCAGAAGATTTATTTCATTTAGTTATATTTGAGACTATTAGCTTTGAGAAGCAAGATACAGTAAATTATACCATGTACAGAGCACATAAGTCTGACATGAGAATCCTGTTACTGATGTATGAGAAGAAAAGGCCTGAAGCCCTGTTTTATTATTCTGTAAATACGCTGTGCTAGAGGCTCTTAAAGCAAGATGAAAGCAGAGGGGGTTTTAATGTTCATTACAAAGGAGTCCTCCTCACACTTGGGCGGGTGAATCCCCTTCTCCGACTGTGACTTCATGTGGCCAGTTATCTGGAGAGTCCCGAGAGGTCAGCCCTAATAAAGGGTTGTGGAGTACTGAGAAATGGTGGACTTCTCAGTAATTAGAGTCTGCTCATGACAAGTGCCAGAATTTACCTTCTAGAGACAAGAGAACAAATGCTGAGTAAAGGACTTCACTCTTAAATAAAAATAGGGAGTAGGAAATTTAAATAGCATGATTAAAATAATGAAAATAGTTCAAAAATTGGCAAAAATGTAGCATTGAGGTGCCCAAATTTCATAATTAAAAATAAGGACTTGGGCTGATCTCACTGGTGATAGGAAAATGATGCAAGTGAACTACTCTCTGCAAAGCTATGCACAAGACTGAAGGTTTGACATGTTCAGATCTATACTCAATGTGATGCATCTAATTCCTGGGCTAAGGTAAGCTGCTTATGAAACTAATTATGGTAGAAAGGTACAAAATAGAGAACAAGCAAGTAGTACATTCATATTAGTAAATCCTTCCTAAACATCCCAGGCAATTTGCAGTAATAGACAAAAATTGTTTAGGGAGGAAATTGAAAAGTGTAGCAAAGTGTGGTTAGAAAAGTGGGAAGAGAAATATGATTTTTATCTGAACTAGACCATTTTTTCCTCTTTCAAGCATATTGCTTGCTTCCTGGGGGAAAGCCCTGGCATTATGATACATATGTAGGAAGGAGGACCCACATTCTGCCTTAGGGGATCGATACCCAGACCTGGGATCACCTCTGATCTGATCATGGATGTACCTTAAACATTCAGTGCACCTGAGAGTCATCTAAGCTACTGAAACCCCTCCACCTGGCATGCAGCATCGTTGTGGAGCAGAGGTAGAGGAGTAATGCTGGGAACTGGACAGTGCCAGGGTGACATGGGACACCTGAGTCATACACAGCGTGTACACAAAATACCTGTCCGGGGGAGACAGCAGAGAGGGCCCCCCCCCCCAGCACTGCAGCTCTGATTCTCTCCTCAGATATGGAGGTTCAAATCCCTTCAGGCAGAGAAGGGATTGAACATGGATCTCCAACATCCTGGGTCACTGCCCTAATTACTGGGTTAGTGGATAAAAAGGGAATGACAGCAGCTGTGGTGAATCCAACCTCTTATTTCCTTTGTGGGTTAGGGGGTATTTTCTGTTGCAAGTGCCCAAAATGCAACATTTTGAATGAAACAAAGCACTTTCTTCACTGCAAAATTTAGAGGATTTATTGTGTTTCAGTAAAGGAAACTGGAAAATGTTTCAACATGGGTATTTTGGTCATTATAGTTTTATTCAGTTGCTTTACAGCAGAATCATTTGTGCAAACCTATTTGTAAATGTTAAAACCCACAACTTGGGCTTTGCCAGAGGACAATTGCCTATAAAATCTCAGCCCATACTGATGAACTACAATCCTCCCAGTGACAGTAACTTCCAGTACAGCAGAGTTGTACACCCCGTGTGCACACACTGAGGTGCTACAAGGGTCTCGGACCTGAGAGTAGGCAGGTATGTGTACAAACTATTGAACTATGGAACACTATAAAATACATATTTACATTGATTTAGAAACTAGTAAAAGAGTGGCAGTCTGTGTTCCATTGATGCCTTTCACTGAAAACAAGGGGCAGCAAGTCCCACGATGGGTATCTTTGGTAAGTGCAGTTACATACAAGTCAGAGTGGTCTTTCTCAGGGAAGGATAATGTCTTGGTACAAGCCTTCCAGTGGCTCATTTTGGATGGCTGTGTTTGGATGCTGTGTTGGTGACTGGGTGAGCCAGCAGGTTGTAACAGCGCTAAGTCTTAGTTGTTGGTACTCTCTGGAAGGAGACGAGGTGTGCTGTGAGGACAGAGGGGGTCCACATCTTCAGGCAAGAGGGAAGCTGAACCCTGTTGTGAAGTCTCTGCTAAGTGAGAGGGAACTATGGGCAGCTTTGCCGTGCTTTTTAAATACTCTGGTTTGTGTTTCTTTTCTGCTACTCATCTGCTTGTTGGGAGTGGGTCACCGCAGCCTGCATGGTTGTAGGAAGCAAATGTGCATTGTTGCTTCTATTATTCCCTTCTTTGGGCCATTGTGGATTCTAATATGTCTGTTAATTGTATTTTATAAATGACATAAATGTACATGGAACATTACAACAGGGAAAATATGACAACAGTAATACTACAGAGCATAATCCCTGCCTCAGGAACTTGCTATCCAAAGGCCTGAACATGTTCATTGTACTTAGGCAGGGAATAGCGTGGAAATGTTATCTATGCTTGGCTTAACACAAGATTTGGGATTCCAAGAAATGGGCAGGAAGAGGAGCTGATCACTGAAGTGAGCCTCTCCAGGGATAAGACATCTGGGTCTGAACATCACCCAAGAGGTTCTGGTGCTTTGAAAGACTCTTCTGTGACAGTTCTGTGAGACGGATAGGAGGGATTTCAGCTCCTCGTTCTAGCTAATGAGAAATGTTTGGGAGCGTTGTTTTGGATAAACAAAGCAATGGCTGCAGAGTTTACATTTCATTTAATGCAAGATGATCATTAAAAAAGCAAAACCCAAAGCAGAATCACCGATTCTCACAGCCTTGCTCTGGTGCGGCACACTTACTCTCACAGGATCAGGCCTTGAGGGGATGCCAAGAAGAGAAATGCTTGAAAGCAACATATGGAAATTGAACTAGAAGTAGAAGCTTGAGTGGAGGGAGGTGGGTTCAGAGCTGTCTGCAGGAGAGGGAGCCAAGGAAGTGTGTAGGAAATGCACGTAGAAACTGAAATGTCTTCAGCTGCAGTCAAGTTAACGTAATCAGTGCAGTCATTCCCTCTTGACGAGTGTATGTAGCACATCACAGTGCTGGACCGTGTTGTCAAGGGAAGGCAAAGGCACTACAATACACGCGTGTGCATGTCATGGACAGAACAACGGTGCAAGTGGTAAGAGGCACGTATGGGGAGAAAGCACTGAGCAGAAGGCTGCAGAAGATGAGGATGCATTCAAGAAGGGCTGGTGTCTTTGTGATAGACCTGGCCAGTCGTTCATAATTAAAAGGAATGTTTCCCCAAGGTCACTTGAATTTTTTCATGGGGATCACAAAGCTGTTCAAATCTTCACTGGTATTACAGCTTGAATTAAATGTGTGCTGGCATCTGCCAGGGTAGGTACCTCTGTTTTCTCCTCCTCCTCTCTTTTCCTTATAGGAAACCTGGTTAATAAGCTCTAGAAGGCTCCAAGCCCTACAGAAGGGGTATTGGGGCACAGTGAAACTTCTCCAGCAGGCTCTTGGTATCCCACAGAAAACCAGCGCCAGGCTGATTGTGATTCCTGTAGATCTTGTGCTAGTAAATGTCCCACTGACTTCCTGATGTGCCTGAGTGTTGGTGAGGTTTGAGCCCTGTCCATCACCCACAGGGATACAGAAGTGACGGCTGCTCCATACAGGTGGTATGATCTACTTGGGAACCATAGGCCATGCTTTGACTCCTGAAGACCAAAAGAGTCAATGTTTGAACTATTGCTTTATCCCCCAGAGTTAAGCATTTTCCCAGAAGCTGGCACACTTGTTTCTCTTACTGTTTAAACTTACGTCTAGTATTGCTTATGGCATGCAGCCTTTCTGCCTCCTGCCTTATGTGCTCTCTGGAGGCTGGTGGATGGGTGCAGAGTTTAGTGTCACTCCCCTTCATGCTTATTCTTCTGTGTCTAAAACCTGAAGGGGCTGTCATGGGCCTCCTCAGTTGAGTTGGAGTCCTGGACACATCTAGGCTGTAGCTTCTTAGCCTTTACCCAGGCATTCATTGCTTGTTTCTTGTGAGGGAGTGACTGAGAGAGGCCACTTTGTTGTTTGTTTGCATCCATTATTATTTTTATCAAGTAAATTGTCAGGATAGGCAGCACGTCTCTGATACTTGGTCTCTTCAGGCAAGTTAAAGGATATCTGAGTCCAAGACAGCTGATAACATTATATTGAGCATTCATTTTAGATGTGCTGAGCCCACAGAAATCAATAGTTTTCCATTATCGGGTCCGGCTGGGTCACTAGTCTGTCAATGAGCTGTTACAATCGCTGTACAAGGGTGAACCTGACCAGTCAATTGCTGCTGACAAGAGGAAAACACGCTGACAGCCACTGGAACAAGCCAGAACATAGATTTGCACTTTGGTTTGCCATTCGAGGATACTGGGAGTGGGGCCATTGCCAAGAGGTAGGGCATGCACAGTGGGAGATGAGGCCCTCTTCCTTCCTCCTTTCCTTCCCTGCTCCTGGAATTAAGGTTTGTTTCCATAGTCTCAAACACTGGAGAACTCACTAAGTGGAGATGAAGGAACCACCTTACTCAGCGCTGTGTTTTTCCAATCCAAAGGCACATTCCGGAGGGAAATGTTTCTGCTGGCAAATCCAGCAGGACCAAACTTCTTCCTGCAGTGGTCATCACTGGGGGATGCTGTGCTCAGGGCTCCTCATCCACGATGAGAGCCGGAACGCAGCTGCCGGGGATAACTCTACTTCTGGTTGGTGTTTCGACGCTGATTTCCCATCAAACTTGAGAGCTGAGCAAAAAATAAATATTTAGAAATTATCCCAATATTATGATTTTTAATGTTCAACTTTATCAACTTCTTTCAAGTGTTAAATCCTGACCGTTTTATTTACGCCTCCGGTCGTCTGTTTGATTCTCGTGCAAGTCAATATTCACTTGTGTCCCATCATCAAACAAAAAGCTGGTAATCAACTTCATCACTGGGAGCCAACTAGCTGGCTTTTAAAAAACACACTACCCAAAAGAAAGATCGTTTTCTTTAAATGAGAGGAGAGGGAAGCCTTTCTAACAGAGAAGAGCAAACCTTCCTTTGCTGGTAATTAGAAGCACCAGCCTTATATGACTCGCAGCATTTGGTAGCTCAAGCGGCGTCAGATCTCTTACAGCATTAATTAAAAAGAATTTATGTTTTTTTAATAAAATGCTTCATGTTTTAGCCCCTTTTCTTCCTCCTACCCGATGTGATTATGGGAGCTGAAGGGAATTCAGGTTAATATGTTGACACACTTAACAATGCGGGGTCATGTTGCACAATCCGCTTGGCTGGTTCGGTGCGGCGCAGCCCCTGACAGGTCCTCATCAGCCGCTGCCCTAAAGGCAGAGGCAAGGAGAGGATTTTAATTACTGCTCTATCCGTGAGTTTGCCAGCATTAAATTGAGACATAATTAGGCCTCCGAATCTTAATAATTGTCCTAGCTAATTGGGCAGACAAGTACGCTCGGCAGCGTGGCGTGATTAGATAATTAGTGTTTCCAAATGACAAAATTGCGCTCTTGATGAGGGAGGGAGGGGAAGCGGGTGGCTCCCTGCGCGGGTAGAGCCGAGCCAGGCGGCGGGGCCGGGCAGGGAGCGCTCGGCGGACGCAGTGCAGCTCCGGGGGTCTGATTCACCTCCCTGACGCCGGATTTCCCCCTCTCCTGGAGGTGAATCGATGGCTTCGGCCTCAGGACGGCGCGGCACAAGCGGCGCCCATCGGGAGGACATCGGGGCTGGGGACGGGTCCCGCCTCGTCGGGTACCGGGCAGGACGGGGCCGCGCACGGCTGCGCCTTCACCCGCTGCCGCGAGAGGGCGCTGCTCCCGCGCGGCGGCAGCTCCGTGTCCTCGGCCGGGCCGAGCAGCGGCACCGTCAGTACCGACAGCGACACCGGTGCTCGGCCCTGCCGTGTCCCGGGGCCGGGCCCTCTACCTGCCACACCGCGGCACGGCCCTTTCCATCTCTGCTGCTCGGCGCTGAGCCGAGGCTCCACCTCCGGTACCTGCTAAGAAGGTTTGATAATCTATATCGTTATACCGACCAAATACAGATGAGCATCTCTGTGTGCGCTAGACCGGGGTCCCGGATGACCGCGGACATAACCGCGGGTACCGCCGAGCTGCTGCCGTCGTCAGCAGGCTGCGGTCCCGGCTTTTTCCGTTAAACCCATGTTCTTTTTAACGGTACAACCGAACGCGTTAGCAATTGTATTTAGAAATAAATCAGTTAACAAACAGCAGCTGTGTTTGGGGCGGGAGATGGGGTAAATCCTCAGCGCTGGGATGCGGTTCCCAGCTGCTACCCCAGGGCAGTCAAGGTGGTGCTTCAGCGCCGAGGGACGGCACCGGTGGGTGCCGGGCAACCCCGCCGAGCTCTGCGGGCAAAGCGCATCCGTTCCCTGGCTTCATCTCCCCGTTTCCTGGGAAGCAAAACAGGAGGAGGAGACGGAGACGCTCCAGAGCAGCTCTCTCACAAGAGGTTCTCTCCCCTTCCCTGCGGGACCCCTCTGGAGGATGGCGGGCTTGGGTTCGTTAGCAGTAGCATCTTCTCTGTGAAGAACCAGGCGGTTTCATGCCGCAATCTGAAGTTGAACCGCCGGTGACCGAAAGTTAAGATGAGGACACTTCGCTAGGAAACATTTCGTGCAGCTGCTGCAAAATAGCTTTTATTTTTTTATCCCAGGAAAGGAGAAACGTTTTGGTGGTATTTAGGGGGAGGATTGCACTGTCATCGAAAGGGATGCTTTTCCTACGTCAGTGATTTTCACTATAGCCTAAGGGCTTTAAAGGTCTAGTTACTTTTTGCTAATATATCAGGACTTTAACTCGTGAGTGTTTCATAAATCAACTTCAGATACACTGTATGGTATTTACATACTTATTTTGAGAGATACGTTCTAGCTCGGTATATTGCCATTGCACCATTCCAGTGCTTCAAAGCGATGATGTTGGGAATTGTCAGCTCTGAAGCTGGGGTTAGCTCACAGGAGCAGCATGTGCTGTGTAAAATGCTGATGTGTCAAAGTGTTACAATCCCTATATCTTGCAGGTTGGATCACATGCATTGTATTATCAGAAATACACAAAAGATTGATCTGCCAGAGTATACTTAAAGCAAAACTCCCGTTGTCTTCAAAGGCGAGGGTACCAGAGATGTGCCAGAGCAGAAGCTTGAAGGTGCACCATAAACCATCCTGGCCTGGAGAAGCTGTAGCTGAAGCAAAACCTTCCTGTGTTCTGGTGATGCAGCCCTGTGGCCTAACTCAGCAGTCCTCACCGAGCCCTGCTAGGAATGGTAAGCACCTCGTCCTGTTAAAAGGGACAAATGCCTCCTGCAAACCAAACAGATGACTGCTCATATTTGTGAAGATCTTTTCTGACTCTAATGTGCTCTTGGCCACCAGGTGACACATCTTCGGGGCCTATGAGCTGCCGAGGGTGTTGCTTTCCTGTTTTCCATAACGAGTTGCTGTCTGAGCAGCCTCAGTGGCCCTCATCCTGTGGATCTCCGGGAATGGCTCCAGTAGAAACAGGTAGGCTTGCAGTGCTCACAGGAAGGTGATGTCCAGCTCCAAGTTTGCAGTTAATCAAGTCCACTCAGTGAAGTTGAACAATTTAATCCATATCTGATGAAGCTTTGGATGTAATTTGTGTGCACTACATCAAATTCTCTTCAAATCATTAGGGGTTAGACGGAGGGAAGCTGGCAGTATAGTAGTAGCTCTTGCCCTGATCCTGCAAGCACTGTCACTGTGTAAGCAGAACAGCCTGTACTGGTGTATGGTCATTACAAGACCAAGACCATGTTCTCAGGTCACTTTTGTGCCGTTTACTGACCACACTGTAGCTCGCGTTCACTTTTACATGGCAGCACTTGCCAGAAACACTGTTTCTGCTTGGTGGGAAGACTGGGACTCTGCTTTCAGGTACACTGTTAAAGACAACCGTTCCGTTGCTGGGAGCAGATTTTCTGTGAGATGAAGCCAAAGGGCACCTGGTGTGGCACCAGGTGTATCCATGTTTGTCCTGTTCCGTGCAGGAAACTCGCTCCCCCTGTGCTTGATCTCTGGCTGCAGAGGAAGCTGTGTTCTATGATCTGCTGTCTTGGGACTTGGTAATTTAACAAGTTTCTTTCCAATTCCAAGTTAGAACAACCATTCTGATGAGTTAACATACAGAGAGTGGTATCCCCTTCCTGCCTGGTGTCTTCTTGGTCAAGGCCAGGCTGCATTCGCTGCTTCTCAGGTGGTAGCTGGGTCTTGCTGGTTTTCCAGGTCTTCCATGGGGTGACAGTGCTGACACGGGCCACGCTAGACTTGACGAGTAGGGTTGAAGAAACGTAATTACTTTGTGAGTAACATGTTGTTTCTTTTTTCCCCTGAATACCAATTGGATTAAACGGGGGAGGGAGGAGGAGACGTTTGTTTGTTTCTTTGTTTTCTAATGAGTTTAATGATGCTGAAAAGAATATAGAAAGAGAATCATTAGACCTAGAAAATGGGTCATATCTTTATTTATAGTGGTGTAACTGAAACGTTTCGAGTTGATAGTGTTACCATAACATCACCTCCCCAATGTACATGCCGCTTTAGAAGCGGGAAAGCGTTTTAAACCAGTAGAGGGGTTTTCACTCACTCTCTTTACGAACCCCCTTCTTTCTTCTCCTCTGGGCTGCAGGACCAGGCTCGACGCGGTATCTTCATCTCCCCCTGCTCCTGGAAGTGCAGTCGGAAGGTGATGCCGCTGCACCGGCGGGCTGCGGGCCTTGCCTGGATCCCCGGGGCGTTATTGAGCCCGTCCGGCCCCGGGCAGAGCTGCAGGGTGATGCGGGCTCAGGGTCCCGGGGAGAGAAAGAGCCGCTGGAGTTAATACCTCAAAGAAACCGTCGTTGGGAAGAGGGAGGCGGACAAAGCAAGCGCCCGGCTCGCAAACGCTGCGCTCCGGCGGCGGGTTTTAAGGCGGTGTAAGTCTAAAGAAGAAGTGACAGGGCAATCATCGCTCCGGATGGGAGGGTGAAGCCTTGCTAACAGCTCGTGTATCTGTATATTTAATTGCGACCTGGCTGCATGTTCCTGTTAAGGAAGGATGCAGATCACAAGCGAATCTATAAAAGCCGCAGTTGACAAGCCCGAGAAAGCGATAAGTGACAGATGAAACGGCAGGCAGCGAGCAGCTAACTGGCAAACGCATCGGTACAAAGTCATATACCTTCTAAGAGGAGCAGTAGTTTGTTTTATTCCGGTTCTCCAGAGTTCTATCTACTGTCGGTGTGATGAAGAGAGAGGAGCTAATGTGCCCTGTTTAGGATACAAACATGCACATTAGATCAGGCTTCAGACGCTCTTTCACTTACAACACTTGGAGGATAAACCGGGCTTCCCCCACTCAGGAAAACATGAAAACATGGATTCCTCCCCCCCCCCCCCCCCTTAAACTGTTTTAAAGGTGTTTAAAACTTAAGCACCCCGTTTGGCACTGGACTATAGCGAGCTGTCGTGAGTGCCCAAGGTGGGAGCAGGGGCCCGGATCTGGCCGCGCTGCCCGAGCCTGGGGCGCTGGAAGCCCATCAGCCAGGCTCCCGTCTTCCTCGTGTTTCTATTACTTCAAGTTTTCAATGAGGCTGGTGTAATTACGAGGCGTTTAACTTTTTGCCAGGCTCTTTCATTATGGCTTTGCATTTGCACCTCGCTTTTAAGAGAAGTAATAACATTCACAGTCAGGGGCAAATCCTGTTAATGAACAAATTAAAGTTCAAACAGTTATTCAAGTTCACAGCCCCGCTCGCTGCTCCTTTAATAACAGTTATACATGTTACTTTCTCTCGGGATCACTCCCCCTTTTATTACTTTTTAAGCTTTTCATAAGCACTGGCGAGCTATATGGGCAGCTCCCAGCCTCTAAAGAGCCCACAAATCCTGAAGGGAGCCCTAATCCGGCCTTAATTTGGCAACTTTTGTAAAAGACATGAAAGCCCGGGTGCCACCCTTGTGCGCTCAGATTATGATGTCGCAGGAACAAGCCGGGGGAAGGCCCCTTCTTTACCCGCACCCATTTGTGCCGCCTGCCTCCCCTTCGGAGCTGTGCCAAAAGCCGCCGGGTACAGCAGGGGGAGAAATTAGAATGTCTGATTTACAGCGTGCGGATTTACAGCCCTTATCCCGATAGCTCCGTTGAGCAGCGGGGTGCTGGGGCGGCCGCTTCCTCCCCCTAGCCTGCCCCACAGCGCGGCCTGTGGGCCAGAGCCCGATGCCTGCTACCAGTGCCTGCCTGCAAGTGTTAACGACCCGCGGTTAAGAGTAAGTAAATTAATATACCAATGGTCACCACTGGGCTCTTTCTCTCCCCATCCCGCTTTCTTTCCCTGCAAACCTGTCGCGATCAGATGTCTGCGCTCACCTCGGCATTTGCATAACATGAATCTTAATTCCCCTTGTCAAGGGGCTGCCAGAGCCCAAGGGAGCGGCGGCTCCCGGTGGGTCCACCCCTCCACCCCCCCCCAATTCGATTCTGGGCTCCCCTGGCAGCGGGTAGAGTCCAACAAAGCCCGGGGAGTTTGACACTGGTTCAAGTTAGCGCCGATGCAAAAACGCTGTCTATGTACAAATAGAGGAGATCACACTCCCCATTATCTACCTCCTGGCGAGTGTTTGATTTGTGACATCAAAAGCTTATCAAGGCAAGCTCTCAAAATAAGAGAGAAAGAAGGGAGGGAGAAAAAGGAGCATCTCCTCGTGGTGCGCCGGTTTGGGTGATGCGGGGGGAAAGGGGAAAGAGGCGGGGGCCGGTGCCGTTAAAACGCTGCCGGAGCCGAGGAGCTGATTTCAGCCGCGGCCGAGCGGCGGGGCTGTGCGCGGGTGCGGTGCGCTACCGCGGGCGCGGAAGGGAAGGGAGGGGAGGGCCGGACTGGGCCCTGGCGGAGGGCTGGAGGGAGGCCCTGGTTCCTCGCAGGCATCTGCACAGAAGTGGTTTGATATAATCACCATGACAACTGCCGCCTATGAGCATACAAATAATAGAGATGAAATAGACAAAAGATTAGCATGCCATGAAAAGTACAATAAGTTTCTTATTTAGCATTTAGATAACTGTCTTTCCTTCGGAGCAGGCTTCAAAGTTGAACCCAGTTTAGACCAAGAGGATTAATTCTTTCTCCCGCATGCTTCATTGAATCTCTCATTACCAAACTTTGTCTGTATTGATGTAAGATTTGATTGAAGATTAGAGCATTTAGCAAATCTTGCTTTTCTGCATGTATCAGGCCTTTTCAAGCGCGGGCCGCGCTGCCCAGTGGTCAATACCCTTACTTTTATCCAGTGTCTGCTTCATTTAAACTTAATCAACTCCCTCAATGAACTGGAACAGGGAAACGTCCCTGCGGTAAGAATGTTGTGCTTTTCTTAGATAATTCTTTGCTCCCTCTCCCAATCCGCTGGCGTTAAACCTAAAATTGCTCTCTGATGAACTTAATCAATATGATAATGACAACTGGGGCTCAATGGCTCGGCCTGGGTTCCGCGCGGAAAAGGTAGACGGGCTGTGCCCACTGCCCCGGAGCAACTTCGCCTTCCTCGCCTCTCCTTTTGTGCGCGCTGCCCCCACCTCTCCCTCTCTCTTTTCCTCCCCCGTTTTCTTCTCCCCCCCTCTTTCCCCGTGACACCGGCCGCTGCTCACGCAGGAGAATGATGCTTCTTTGTGCGGCATGAGGACTCGTATGTCACCGCCCGGGGAAGCGGCGAGGAGCGGTTGGCCGGGTGAATTATCTGCCTTGTTGCGGTGAATTATTTGCCCTGTTTCCTTTCCCAGTCAACAAGTTTCTGAGGTATAGCACAGATCAATCAAAGCTGACAGAGCGCATGTGAAGCTTTTACTGTGTAAATCTGGACCTCTTGTCCCGGCTTCGTTGGCACTGGCATCTGTATATCATTTTTATACTGCTACCAGTAGAGCAATTTCAAAAGTATTTGCAAGGAAAATGGATGTCCCCATCTGTTCCTGGAATCATAAATGTGCCACTTTCGGAGGGTTTTCACTGGTAATCATATCTTTAATGATGAACAAACTTGTGATATATACCTTTCCATAAAATGGGGTTTTCTTCGCTTTATTGTGATTGGCTGGGATAAATAGCTTTTCCATATGTTAGGGAGATAAAACATAAGATTACCAGAGCTCGTTTGCTTGATCATAAACAAAAGAAACAATTCGCTCCAAACACTCTTTAAACAGAAGCAACTGCAGAATTAAATTGTATTAATAGGCTATGGATGGGTCAGGAGGAAAACAACTGTCCCGGTGGAAAAGATAGCCGCTTTAGAATGCAGATAGGCGGCCTTTATCACTGTTCGGGTGACCTTAATGCAGACATGGATTTTAAATACTAGATGCTCTTTTTAACTTCTTTTTCCCCCCTTAAAATTGTCTTGTCTTCGCCTCTCTCCCTTTTCTCCCTCTTCTGCTTGACTTTGAATTTCCCTAAGTGAGGATGCTGTGCTAGGTAATCGTTGTCGTGCGCTATATTTAGAAAGCATCTGGAAGAGAAAATGTCCTCAGGAATACGAACTGTTTTGTTGTAAACATCCCTCCAGTTCCAGCGCTGTAAACGTAAACGCTCCTTCTCCAGACGTGACAGCGTTTCGCGCTGCCTGGGAGCACCGGGTAAGGACGGGACAGGGGAACCCCCATTACCGCTGCGGCACCTCCCGGCGCAGGCAGCGCTACAGCTGCCCTCGAGGATGGGGTTTCCGGGGTTGGCAGTCAGCGAGGGAGCCCCAATGGCCTCGGTCGGACGGGTCACAGAGCGGGGGGGGGGGCGGCTCTGAGGCTCCCGACGGGCACTCGCCACCTCGGCACGGGCGTTCGCCCAGCGGCGGGATGGGACTTCCCCTGCCGTGTAATGCTCTTCCAGCGCCGCGCTGCCCTCAGACGGCCAAGGGGGTGATAGTCGCGACAGAGCTGCAGCAGAAGGCGTCTCTGAGCCCTTTTCTCCCACCGTTGCCTCTAGATGGGGCAGAGAGCCCGGGGCAACACTGAGCGGCTGCCTCAAAGCGGGGGGCTCCAACGACGGCACCCACAGTGGGGTGGAAGTCAGCTCCTGCCCTGTCCTAACTGGGCTCTCGGGCAGGGATTGACTCGGTACCGGCGGGCAGGAACAGGGCAAGTTAATGTCTCTCGAGGCCAGAAGAGGCCATTAAATCATCTGCCTGACCTCCCCTGTTACAGGGCCCTATAATTTCATCCAGTTCCTAAGGCATTATGGCCAATAATTTGTGTTTGAATAAAACGTGCCTTCCAGAAAGGCTGCTGGTTCTGAGGATTTCAAGACACGGCGATTTTGTTCCCATCCTGGAGAGTTTCTGGAGGCAGTTAACCCCTGGTTAAGGGATGAGCCTAATTTCTGTGACAAGTTGCCTTTGCTTAAATTCCCCCGAACTGGCAGCATGTGTTTTGCAGCCTGAAAGTGAGGTTGCTGCGCTGTGACCGCCTCGGTTTTCCCCTTCCTTTTGCCCAGGTACCATGCCTGGTGTCCACATGGAGGAGGCCCTGGCTCTTCTTGGGCTGCCTAGGGACTCCCGAGGCACCCAGCACCCAGCTTCTAGTTCAGCTTGTTTGGTGATTGCAGGAAGGAGGAGCCGGAGCGCCTTCAGCAGGGAAGGCCACCGGGGCATACATTGAAAACCAGGACCTAATCCCGCTTGTACTGTCGAATCATGGCCCAATATGGCTTCCTGACCAAGTCAGCAT
>JASSUY010010670.1:0-42958 GCA_032466535.1 Forpus xanthops
TTCTCTGGGCACCCTGTGCCAGCGCCTCAGCACCCTCATAGGGAAGAGCTTCTGCCTAAGAGCTCATCTCAGTCTCCTCTCTGGCAGGTTAAAGCCATTCCCTTTGTCCTGTCACTACATGACCTTGAAGGCCCTTTCCAATGCAAACCATTCTATGATTCTCTGAAATTAGATGTGCCTCCTGTTTTGCTGCATCAACTCATCCTCCTAGTTTTAAAAATTACAGATCACCCCCTTGTTTCACTGATTACAGGAGAAAAGAGTATGACTCCTCTAAGCCCTCGCATGCACAAGAGCAGCACTACACAAACAATGAGCTGCTTGACAGCATGGTCCACAAAATATTTCCTGCTGGGAAGAGCACTGGGATTCCCCAGTGCTGTGGGAGGCTCACATCACGGGCACCGAGCAGCAGTGATGGGGCTGTGCCCTACTCCACAGAGCCTTCCTGATGAAGTGAAACACAGCCCAGTGCTAATTCTGTCAGTGGTTTTCCACATCTGCATCCTACCTGACCGCACGTGGGAGGGGAGCTGGTGACCCAGCATGGAGCCCACTCACCAGTGCTCAGCTTCCTCACTTAGAAAAGGACTCAGCAGTGCCAAAGGGACCAGAGCTTCTCCTGCCAGAGACACTTCAGGTTTCACTTTATTTGTCCACTTAAACAGTGCTCGCCTTCCTTACTGTCAGCAAAGAGGAGCTGAGGTTGGACCCATGGTCAACCTCTCTGCTTCGAGTGCTTGGGTCTCCCAAGAAACTGCAACGTAAAATGTCCAGAACTAGTCCCCAGCTCATTCAGAGTCCAGTCACTGTCTACAGGAGGACAGCTTAAATGTTGTATGAGAAGAGGCATGAAATGACATAGATGGAAACAGACTGGAGAGGGTCCTAGCTCTGGAGTCAGTCTTGTTCCTGCCAGTAACCAACTACTGGTTCTCACTGGCTATAATCAGCACAAGGACATAAATGTGCAGAAAATTGCTCATTTGCATTGGGGATGCTTTCTGAATACTTTGCTCCCATGAGTGAGGGGACCAGGGCCACCAACGGAGGAGAAGGAGGAAGAGGAAGAGGAGGAGAAGGAGGAGGAGGAGGAGGAGGATGGATGCAGGGCTGAGGATGGGGAGAGGTGGACAGCATCAGCCCCAGCTGATACAGCAGGACCACGTTTGCCCTCCCTGGCCATGACAGACAGGCCGGCCCGTCCCTCATGGGCTTCGTCAGGACTTTGCCCAGAGCAGATGTGACCCTGCAACCGCCTCAACACATATCCAAACCCAGTAGCACAGTGAGGGAGACTCTGAAGATAAAAGAGCCTTTGCACAGAGCATTTTCCCTCAGTCCCATGCCTGAGCAGACAGAGGCTGCACCCCAGCAAATGTGCATGAGGTTTTCTTCTGAGAGCATTAATGAAGCTAGGCTAATTTATGCCCTGTTATCTGACCTGGGCACCCCTTTGGCTGAGCACAGTAAAGCAGGGAGAAAAGACCCAACCTATGCTCCCTTGGGAAGGACACTGCCGGCCTCTGTCCTGGCAGTGACGCTGCTCTGGGCAGAGGCTGACCATAAGGGATGAAGCCCATCCCCTGGCAGAAGGGATTCCTTGGACATTATCTAGAAGCCATGTATCACTGCAGGGAAACAACCATCTGAAGCTCAGTTCACTTGCTCAGAGCTGCTGATTTGGGTGAACAGGCATTTTAGCTGAGGCTGTGTGGAACTACAGGTACACACCATGGAGACCCCAGTGCTGGTGTCACAGCAGTGGTGAATGTCACCCACTGGCACCAGAAACCTGGGCTGCAGCAGGATCCCTATTGCTGCTCCAGGCTGTCTCTTGGCCTGCTAAGACAGGACCAGTCCCAAGACCGTCTTTGGCAGGCTGTTCCCAGGACACAGCAGCCGTAGGAGACAAGATGTGACATTGGGGATGTGATGCTGTGATGCTGGAAACACTTCTTTCTTGGAGAAGATGGAGAGGGGTGTCCCTACATCCTCTGCATGCAGCGACAAGTCCCTTCCTGTGCCTTCTTTGCCATTGCCACCCCTTCTGGTCTGTGACGGGGGCTAAAGACCTTGGTTACAGCCACTTTGTGTCCATCGAGTCCTGACCCACCACGTGCTGCGAGCAACCAGTGGGATCCCCATGCCCACAGCTTGCTCAGGCTCTGCGTGGGAATGGCAGGCTCGGAGATGTCTGAGCTGCACTGCAGTCCTGCTTCTCCTGCAGGGATCCAGGAGAGCCAGATTTGCACTGGTGTCTCATGCAGGGACACTTGCAGCCGAGGGACTTCATCTCTAGAATCAGACCCTCAGCATTAACTCTGCTACATCCCAACATCCCCGCACAGTAGACTGGGGATGATGGGGACAGCAAGTGTCACATCAGCACAATCCCCAGAAGAAGGGGAGCACAAGACATCAGCTTCCCCCTGCTATAGCCAGACTCCCTGCCCCATCTCTCCCAAAATGACTGATCTCTAGTGCAAGTAAGGGGTATTGTCCCCATTTCTAGGGATGGACTCCGCTCTGCTCCTAGTGCTTGGTGGACTAACTCAGACCTTTCTCCTGGCAACACTGCCCTGCTCCCTGGAAATCAGGGGACAGGATCCCCCATCACAGCCTGGCCTTGCAGCATCCCCACTGCGAATGGCAGCACAGGGACCATGCAAGGAAGGACCCTGTCCCAAACCGGCTCTGTTCCGGGCTGCACTCACCTTCCCTTGCATCCTTCCAGCTCCCAGGATCACAGCTCCCTTCGGGGCACAGGACCATCCCAGCAGGCACATCGTGAGGAGGAGGAGGGCAGCGGCAGCAGTGAATTGGGTGCAGCTGAAGGACACCAGCTTCTCGGTCAAGGTGGGAGGTAGGCAGCAAAGCAGCAATCCCTACGTCATCTGCTGAGCACAGACTGGGCTTGCTTCTGCTCCGTGTGCAAGTGCCAGAGCTCACCAGTGACCACAGGCTTCCTACCCAGACAGGAAGGGCTCATGGGCCCCAGCCAACACACACGACCATGAGGAGATGAGAGATGAGTTGAGGGGAAATATGACAGTGCAAGCCCTGCAAAAGTGCCAGTGAAAGGTAAAAGCTGCTCAGTTCCCTGATCCACACCAGTGATTTCTGCTTTCTGTCCCCCTCCTCCCCCTTGGATCTCTTCCCTTCCCTGCAGCAGACACGAGACACATTTCATCCTGTAACTGGTTATTTTGCTGTCTGCCAGCTCAGCAAGACTGGTGTCTTCTCTGCTTTCATCCCATTGCTTTGCAGAGCTGCAAATCCCCGCTTCCTCTCTGCAAGTCTTAAAATACCCATGGCATCAGCTGTATTTCATTTCATTTGCAGGAAAAAATGAAAAGGCAAAGGCGAGGAGGAAAGCACATTCCTCCCTTCACTTTGCAATAGTGCGAGGCTTTCAGTGACAAACCCTGAGTGACCCCAGAGCCACCTTTCCCAGGAGTTTGGGGTATTATGGGAACCAGCTGGCTATACTCTTGAAAATGAAGAACTTTGCACTGGAAGTACAATTCATCCTGGAAACTGGCAGAAAAAGAGCAGGGTTAAAGGGCTTTGCAGCCTCATTCTCCTATCCCAAACTACCAGTGTGCTGGAGGTTGCATGAGCAGGACCTGGATGATCATTCCATAAATCCCAGAAAGCCACCCTCAGTGTTCCTCCTCTGCAGGGCAGCAGTAATGAGGACCCAGAGCTTGGGAACAGGTTGTGATGGCTGCTCTGTTTTCACTGAGCTAATACAAGATGAAGCACAGTCACATTTAAAGATGAGGCCACCAGCGCTGGGATCCTCCAGCTGCCTGCCTCTCTCCTCACCTCTCTATCCTCCCCCTGAGGATGAACCACCTTTCTCCTAAGTAGGGATTCCACATTTGCATCATGCTCTGTCACAGGCCTGCACAAGGAAATAGCCACCTTACTCCAGGGTTGTCCCCTCCCCAGTGCTTACATCCAGGGAAGCATGGTGGGGACCACATCGATGCCCTCACCTTCTGCTGAGGGCTGGCCATTAGGACAGGCACCAAAGACACTGTGACAAGGCTTCAGCAGATCACCCTGTTTGCATTTTAGCTGTGTCTGGAGGATTTTAGCTACAGCTGGTTGGGCACCACCAGGCAGTACAGGTCGCTGGTCCCTACTGTATGCAGAGATCAGGCTGGGCTGCATCAGCCATTCTTGTCCTTCATGAAGGAGGATCCATGCTCACTCAGATGTTAGGTTGTTTTAATTATAACATGGGCTAGCACCCTTATAGGGGTTAGGCTACAATCAGCTGCAGTCTTGAAGGACCATAGGTCAGGCTCAGCACTATGGTCCCCCACCAGTGGAGGGTCATCAGCCTTCCAGCACGCCCAGAGACAGTCAGAGCAAGGCACCACACAGCCTAAAAGAGCTGGGGCATTCTCAGAAGTGCTGCCGACACACTGCCAGCAAGCACCTAAATCTTCTTTTTTAAGTCTCAGTATGTGAGGACACTCTGGTGAGATGAAAACCTAGTAGAAGGGTGGAGATGTGTCCATCCACGTGAGTTATGGCAACCCCATCACACTCAGTGGAGAGAAGGGTCTCAGGCTGTCCCCTGGAGACACTCTCCTTGGGATTGCACAGCCTCCCCAACAGCCCTGCTGCGCTGCCTCGCAGATTATCAAAATCCAGTGGAAACCACTAAAAACCAACACCTCTGGAGCAGGGGAACACGTGTGACACAGACCAGGGGATGCAGAAAGAGGCTATGGAAGAAAACCTAAACATAACCTTCGGCAGTGGGAGCTGGGCTTGCAGCAGATGTGCTCTCTTTGACCATTACCAGCCCTGGGTGATGTCCCCACTCCCACCTCCCATGTGCCCAAGGACAGCACTGACACAGCAGGGCACATGTGTGCTTTCTCCAGGTTATATTTAGTCCCGCTCCAAAGCCAGTCTCCCCGTGCCTTGTGCAGCTCTGTATTTAGTTGCAAATTCACTCCTCGGGTACATCTGAGGTTTCCTGTGGCTGTTTATCAGCTTGAGCACAGGCACTCACAAACTAAAGCTAGTACATTGCACAGGCACAAAGCATGGAGAGCTGTCCCCTGGCCACACTCCTCCTCAGCCCTCTCCCCATCCCACCACCAGTTACTGCCTTGATCCCAGAGCTTCCCCTCCCTGCATAAGGAAGGATTGTACCAGTGCCATTGGAGAGGTGAGCAAGCTGTTCCAAGCTCAAGGGTCCTGAATGGAAACGGGGCTAGTGCTTGGCTGCAGGGCAGGCACAGGAGCACGCGCACTAACAGCATTCTGCCAGGACACAATGGAGGCTCCATGGAGCACACCAGCACTTGCCACCCCTCACCCTGCCCTTCCCTGCTGCCTGCAGTTGCCTTCGAGTGAGATCAGTTATGGCAGTGGCACAACAGAAGCTCTAACATTACAGCCCAGCCTGCGGCTCCTCGGCTCTGGGGACAGCAGTCAGAGCACAGGGTTCTGGTGTAAAGAGGAGGGTTTCTGACTACAGGACTTGAGGGACCGCTTCCCCCCAGGCAACCTGAGGATCTGACACTGCATCCCCAGGGCTGGCAGCTCCCAAAGTGCTGCGCAGCTGCTCCTCTGGACCCAGCACCGTCACACCAAGAGACACTGGTGCAGAATCACCCAGGGGAGTCCATCAGAGGCAAGTTTTATATCAGAACCCCCCCATGTGCTGGGCTGCACCTCCAGACTGTGAGCAGCAGCTCAGGGAGGGGATCCTGCCCCTCTGCTGCTCTCTGGGGAGATTTCCCCTGCAGTCCTGATCCAGCTCTGGGGCAGCAGCGAGTGAGTCCATAGGAGGCCACAGAGATGCTGCGAGGGCTGGAGCAGCGCTGTGCTGGAGCCAGGCTGAGAGAGCTGGGCTGGGTCAGCATGGAGAAGAGAAGGCTCCTGAAGGGGAGAGCTTAGAGCAGCTCCAGTGCCTAAAGGGGCTGCAGGAAACCTGGAGAGAGTCCCTGGCAGTGTTCAAGGCCAGACTGGACACAGGGGCTTGGAGCAAGCTGCTCTAGTGGAAGGTGTCCCTGTCCATGGCAGGGGTTGGAACAGGATAAACTTTAAGATACCTTCCAACACAAACCATTCTGTCATTCTATGATCCTGTTTGCACCCTCCTCTTAAACCAGGTTGTCAGTCCATGAAACAGCCACTGGTTTTGTCCCTGATCCTAACCTCCAGCCTAGCAGCACAGGTCAGGCATCAAGAGAAAAGCAGCTTTCCAGCTTTCCTCATGGTCCAGCAAGAGCAGCTTCGGGCTCCCCTGAAGACCAGAACCATGGGCAGGTTGAAACACTGAGGACAGGATCTGGGTCCATCTCACCTCAAATGGTTCACCCCAGAGCAAGGTGCCTCCATGTAAGTGAACACTAAGCAAAACCTTCATTATGGAACTCCGCACCCACATGCACATTGCCTGCCTCATTTCTGGCCCCATTCAGACAGGCTGCTGGGGCAGAGGAGCCTTGCAGAGAGGGGGGTACCACTCATGCTGCAGACCAGCCTGGAGCCCCCTTTCTGAACTGACTCAGCTTCAGCTCAAAACCTGGCAGAGTGTGTGGTTTCAGACAGCTCTGATATGGAACCAGATGCTCCCCCTCAGGCTCTCCCTGCCAAGGAAACACATCTCAAGCTCAAATTCTGCTTTCCAGCAGCACTTTGCTCACCACTTGCCTGGCAGCTGCTCTGGCAAGGCATGTCCCTGTCTGCAGACTGATGCCCATGGAAGGAGAAGGCGAGGATGCCTCTTACAGCCACTTCACTAATGAAACACCTTTGAAGCTTGCACTGCAGTGGATGTTCATCTGCCCATCAGAACTAAGTGAGCCCCAGAGCCCTTTGCTATAGCTGGAGTGGAAGTTGAGTGGCTTCCTGGACACTAACGACTCTTTGGAGACTTCCTCACCAGCGTCACAGTGCATTCTTTCTAAGGAAAGACACGAGTTTTCCGGAAGCATCAGTGGCTCAGATTTAGGCATCTCCTTCCATTCCCAGTGCTGACTTTGGAAAAAACACCCAGAGGAAAAAATAAGTATGTTTTGAAAGCCGGTGCCAGGCTTGCTCGCGCAAACAGCTCAGGCAAGCACTGTCCACCTGAGGGGGAAAGAAAAGTGGGAAGAGCTCAGGCTCCCAGATGTGGGCAGCCTGGAAGCGGCCAGGCAGAAAGCAGGCTGCACCTTCCCCACTGCCGGTAATGAGCACGGTAGAGGTACCTGCTGGCATTGCTCTGGCAGCAGGGAATGAACAAGGTGACAAGTGCTGACAGGGTTAACATGGAGCACAAACAGCAGATTAGCAAGGAAGGGGTGAGTATATAATGCTTGACCAAGAGGAGAAGGTCAATAACAAGATTTAATTACATGACACAGGCAACAACAGAAACCACTGCTTTCTATAGGACCATAACACCCCCCAGTAACACCAGACTGGACTGAAGAATCCCACTACAGGCTCACAGGCAAAAGCCACCCCAGCACAGATCAGTCACAACAACAGCTCCCTTGGAAAGCTCCTGCCCAAACCACATTTGATGGACGGTGCTGTCTTCACGGCATGTCACACCTCAAAATAGAAAGACGTGACTCAGCCAACACGGCATCTGCCTTCAGAGCAGCCATTAGCACCAGCAAAGCTCACTAAAGCAAGAAAGCAACTGGGAAAGCAACTCCTCAGAGCTCCCACGTCTGGGTAGAAGATGGGATCAGTGTTAGGAGGGCTGGACACAATGAGAACAAGAGTCTTCCCCAAACACTTAGAGCAGGGGAGTTCTCATTCCTTGTGCAAATCGGAGCTCCCCTCTGTGGGTATAAAGGGATGCTGGGGGGGGGCGGGGTGGTGCTTCTCTGCCCACATCCCAACAGCCAGTAGCAAAGCCAAGGAAGGTGATAGATGGAAGGTTGTTGTGCCACTGCCACAGCAGCAGCCATACCCAGCCCATATATGAGGAGGTGGGAGGGAGGTGGGAATTCAGTATGTCCCAGTGAGGGCACACAGAGCAACCCCTGCCAAAGGGGCCACAGACAGATTTTACATCAAGGTCCCCATCACCAGTGGGGTGAGACAGTGTTCAAGACAAGCAGGACTGCCCCGAGAGGGCATTCACAGGACACCCAGAGGGCAACCACTGGTACACAAAACTGAAAATGGAAACTGCTCCAATGGGGATGTGCAAGCTGTGCCTGGCAATGAGGAGCAGTGACCACCTCCCACACAGCCCTTCCATGAAGAACAGCTTGGTTTACTTTCACAACAAAAAGGAAAGTAATGTTTCTGTCACAAAACAATCTGAACATAGTGTCGTATAAGGTCCATAAAACTCCATCAAAACAACTGCTATGTGCCCTGTGCCACCACACCCAGAACAAAGTCTTTTCCTCCGTCTGATTTGGGGCTATCCAGCCAGGAATATGGGCTACACCAGCATGATGAACAGGCAACAGACAGTGAAGTTTCACAGCTCTGTCTATGAAACAGGACTCAAAGAGCCAAAATACTTGGCAATACAGGAACACCATCAGGGCTGAACTCCATAGCAGGACAGCCCAGTGCCTGTAGCCCCAGCAGCTCACGGCTGAGTGGAGAGGCTGCAGGGCAGAGCTGTGCTGAGGCCAGCACCGGCTGCAAGCAGCGAGCCCAGGTCTTGCCAGAACAGCTTGAGCCTCTGAGGACTGGAGCTATTTCCTCAGGTCAAATTAATGCTTGGGAGAAAGCTGTGCAGTTTAAACAGGTTCATGTGACTGAGCAGAGGCTCTGCCAGAGCTGCATGTGAAAGAGCAAAAGCTATTCCACCAGGCTGACCCATGTTCTTTTCCACTGTAGACGTAGGACCTATGTTCAGTTCAGTGGGACCCAGAGCTGTAAGGCTGAGTTAATGTCTTGTGGATTTAGACCATCCACAGAAGAATTCAGGAACTGGTTGAGGAAGGCTTGGGCGTCATGTACTCCACAACCCAAATACCAAACGAGTACACACCTAACCATTTGTGTGGTGCTCAGGCGTGATAAATAAGCCCTTGAAGCCCAGAGGAATTTGGGTTTGTGTTCAGGCTTAGTTAAGAGACAGAAATAAAACCTGCTGCTAGGTTGCACAGATGCTTGGATTGCTCCCAGGGAAGGGCAAGAGCATCCATAGAGGTGAGTGGTCAGGGTGCAATAACTCTGGTGCAGCCAGAGGATGCAAACACTCACCGGGCACAGAGGGAGGAGGGCTCAAACCTGCCCGTTGCACAGATTTGGCTCATCTACATTATTTTGAAGCTCAGGCCCCAAGCACTCCCCTTTTCATTTCCTTTCCGGATTGGGCTGCTGAACCCTCCTCCCTATCGCCACTACCATCACTGTTTATTGCCATGTCACTGCTTAGGGCCCCCATGGGACAGATGAGGCGCCCTGCCAAGGGGAGGGGAAGCGGGGAAGCCACACGACTGCAGAGCAGCCAGCGCAGGAGCATGCACCACCCCGGGCTCCCTCTGCGCACAGACTGCTCAACCTGCGCTGGTGCTGGGTGCAGGAGCACTGCCGGCCCTGCGCCGCATGGGGCTGGCAGAGGGGAGCCCCAGCAACGCGAGGGAAGCGCCGAGGCGGCTCTGGGCAGGTGACTCCGTCCTTGCCACGGGGAGTTGTTTCGCTTAGAGCAAAATGAATAAGCATGAGGTAGTGCTGCAGCAGCCCCAAGTCAGTGATGTAACTCACTTGCCCCATGTGGGCTGAGCTGCAGGCAGGGGCTGTCTGGGGGGCGTGCGGAGAGCGGCCAGGCGCCTTGGGCAAGTCCAGGGACACCAACAACGTCAAAACGACCCGTCTTCTCCAGGGGTGCAGGCAGAAAGGTCCTCACACTCCTCCCTGGGACCGGCTCCAGGGTAAACCCGCCTTCCCACCAGCATCCCGCTCACTGACGGGGTGCAGCAGGGGAAGCTTGCACAGATTTTCCCTTTCTACAGAGCAGCAGCACATTCCCCTCCCCAACACCGCCAGTGCCCCCTCCTCTAGTTTTTCCTGAGAAAAGAAACCAAACCCACCCCGATCAGGGGCTTCCCAGGGTCTTTCATCCACAGAGAAGCAGCACTCACACACCCCCTGCCAACCCCCCAGGCTTAAAGCACTCCCCAGCGCAGGGCTGGGGACCAGCAGCGGAGCTCCCCCTCGCAGGAGAGAGAAGACGAGGCAGAGGGAGAGCGCTGCGGTTCCCCATGCACGCATCCAGCCGCAACGCGCCCTCCAGGCTCTACCTGTGTCTCAAGGAGCACGGTGGGTCACGAGTGGACGCGAGGTCCCGCCCGGCGGTGGGCGGCAGCGCGGGGTCCCGTAGGAAGCATCGCGGTGGGTGCCGGGCGCCCCGGGTGGTGCCGCGCTCTGAGCGCGCTTCAAAGTCTGCGAAGCGAGAAGGGAAGCGCAGGAGTTATTTCGAGACAACTTCCTCTTTCACAGGGGAGTCTCTCAAGGAGAAAGCTGTCCTCGAGCCCGCCCGGCGCTCCGACCGCGCAAGGCTCAGCCCTGCCTCTGGTTCCCCAAACCAGCCCTGCTGGTCGGGATGCTCCGGGACGAGCCTGCCCCTGGGATGTGGGGACCCCTGGAGCTCGCACAGCCTGTGCCGTGAGCACCCCACTCTTGGGCAACTCCTCTGGTGCGGCCGCCTCTGAACCGAGGCAGAGAGCGCCTGATGCTGCACACCCAGCACCTCGAAACAAACAGTGTTGCTACGAGAGACAAGGAGGAGTCGGTCCAAGGAGACACTTTTCCAGCTCTCTGTTCCAAGTGCTGCATTTTGCCTCTGCCCGGAGCACCTTGCACACATCTGCTTTTGCTCAGTGCCAGCCCCTGTCCGCTGCCAGTGCAGGGACGCAGCCTGGGCAGAGGATGCCCAACCCCTTCAGGAATGCCTGAATGTGGAGATGTTTGAAGTTGTGTTGACAGAGGTGTTGCTGCACATTGGATGGAGCAGGTCTGGCTGTGCTCAGCAGGGCGTCAAGCTGTCAGCACTTGTGACTCAATGTCAGGAGTGCAGCTCCTTGGATGAGCCCAAATGGGGCCCAGGTGAGGCTGCTCAGGACTGCTGAGGTCTGTCAGTGCCCTGATGCTCAGTTAAGGATGAGGTCCGTTTGCACGTTGGCAGAAGCCCAGGAAGGCACATGGGAATGATGCATAGACCTGGCCAAATCAGGAGATAAATGTTCATCCTTATGGGATGTGGGTGCAGGGCTGGGATGAGCCCACCAGCTCCAGCAGTCCAGCCCACTGATGGAGCATGAGTGCTTACCCCCACACTTTTTTAGGCAGTATGCTCAAGAGAGCTCAATAGCATTGGCCAAGTCTTCCAGCCAGTGTCACTCGGATTATGGTCAGAGCCCTGTTAGATCAGCTCATCTCTCCAAGTGTGTGAGGTGCTGAGCTTTGCTGGAGTCAGTGGGTTGGGGGAAAAAAAGAGGGAGCATGGGAACTGCAGCAGATAGTGCATCACTTCCCATCTTCTTTTTACATGAGAAAAACCATTAGGTATAGTTACATACCTGGGCCTCAGAGTTAAAAATAACTACTTCCTTCCTGACTGGGAGAAAGAGGCAGGAGGAGGCAGTTTAACTGGCTGTCAGCGTTGCTTGCATTCAATTCCCACTTGTTTCACTGGTGCCAAGTTGCTGCGCTGAGCAGCATCCCCTTCCCCTGGCTGGCTCTCCCCTCCGAGCCGCCATCCTGCAGGCAGGAAGGCTCCAGGGAAACAGCAGCAGCAGCAGCAGCACACAGCAGCAGATGTGAACAGCCTCATTTCCCCCATCTTGTTTTCATTCACTTTTGTTCCCATTCATGAAGAACACACACACACATGTCCTCAGCCCTCTACAGAGTCACTGCAGAGCACAGCAGCACCAGCACACCCCAGCCCTTGAACAGCTCCTGCAGCACACACACAACACCCCCTACATTGCCGTCAGCTTCGTGATCCCAACCCAAAATTCATTCAGCCAAAGAGCCCTTCTGGAGGTCCTTCCTTCCTGTCTTTTCTGTACATGCCATCTCCAGTCATAGGGGCAGCCAGATTGCAGCATCATTCCTCCTCCAAGTGTAAGGTCATCTTCTCTTGTGGCGACATGTGTAACTGGGAGAAAAAGGTGGCTTCTCCGTGTTTTTCTGTCATGAGCTGCCAGTTAGCACCTGATACCATTAGACACTGAAACAGAGCTGAGCATCACCCTGAGAATAGGGAAGGGAACTGTCAGGTCACCTCAGATAACACCATGCGTCTGCCACCCTGTGCTGGCAGTAGGGAGAAGAGCTGGTACGACCCCAAGCAAACAAAGGCTTCAGTCAGAAGACCAAAGAGATCAAATAGGAAATAACCAAAATAGAGAACCTCTTGCATGGCAAGCAGCCTGGAGTAGGCACAGAACAGCTCATTGTTACTGCAAACAGTCATCTGTGATTTACAGGTATCACGGGAGCACCATAAAGCACCACACCTGTATGCTTCCTTGCATGAATGTGATGCACAGCAGTTTTAACCTGTCTGAATCTCCCTCACACCGAGAAGTCTGTCTCCCAGAACAGGGCTTTCCAGCTGGGAAAGGAACTTACTGCCCAGAAAGGGGCTTTCCTGCATGGGAGCAGCTCCTCTTGAGACACTGCAGCCTCTGGTGCCTGCACCAGTGCCAGCAGCTCCCCACTGCACATCCCCTGGATCAGGGCTACTCCCTCCCAGTGGCCACGCTCCGCTGCTTCACACCCACAGAGACACAAAGGTTCCTGTTGAAGGTGAGCTCTGGACACCTCCCCTCCTCCCTGGTTGCTATTCATGGATGCTTCAGTTTTCCGTGCTTTAATTTTCCATCATTACATGGCTGCTCTAATAACATACCTGGCAAGTTGACTGAGTTTCTGAGGGAAGCAAAGGTATCCGTGCAAAGAAAACGATGCTCCACTTCTTCAAAACCACCCATCCTGCAGGGAAACCTCCTCCTAACAGATGTCCAAGTCCCCAGCACTTTAGTCAATGGATGATTTCCTTAGAGTTTATAAGGGAAGAGATCACAAAGCAAGCAGTGTTTTGATGTTGTATCTCCACTGTGGCACTCAGCCCAATTCTAGTTTTACTCCAGCTATAGTAAATACAGAAGATGGAATCATAGACTTAGCTAGATTGGAAAAGAACTTTAAGCTCATCCAGTCCAACCCTTACCCAGCACTGCCAAGGCCACCACTAACCCATGGCACTGAGGACCTTGTCTCCATGGTGTCTCAGCATTTGCAGGGACAGTGACTCCAGCACTGCCCTGGGCAGCCTGTTCCAATGCCTGAGCACCCTTTGGGGAAGGAATTGCTCCTCATCTCCATCTAAACCTCCCCTGCGTGCAGCTTGAAGCTGTTTCCTCTAGTCCTAAAGATGAGGGATCTGGTGGGAGGCAAAGCCAAGCAAACAGCCAGATTGATGGTATTTAAGTTGCCTTTTTGATTTCTCCAAATTAACCCATCTCCAACATTTTGGGGGTTATTTTTGTCCTGAAAAAGGATTGCAATAAGGAGATAGCAGCAGAAGAAGATAATAATCATTCATGGACTTTTCATGTCTGAGCAGCAACTTAGTATGCCCTGCAAGGGTAGAAAATAGTGTCTTACTTGAAAAAGACTGTACAGCACCAGGAGACGTGGCTGCTCACCTACAGTTAACAACAGGTTTGAAAATCCAAGCAAATTCACTGAGATAAGCATGAGAAGACAGTTCTAACAAACAAGCGAGCTCTGTCTTCCCATCCCATCCAGAGCCCAGCGCCCACCATCCCCAGGGTTTCAATTACATGCCTGGTGTCACACAACTGCCCAGGGGCGCAGGTGATGGGAAACCTGCTGCGAGTTGAGGTTACCCACTGATGAGCAGGAACCTTAGAGGAAAACAGGAAACAGGCCCAGCACTGCTGGTGGGGGCTGCAGCAACCCCAGGCACTCCAGTGCTCACATGGGTTGTCAGTCACTTGCCAGTGCCGAGGAAGAGATCTTGAGCTGCTTGAAACACAGAGATTGCTTTTGTCCAACATCTGCAGTGCTGCCTGCACGCATGCCAAGGGCCACAGGCTCCCACTGCCTGCTGCCTACCAGGAGCTTTTCCCCATGGGAACTGAGGTGACAGTTTTGGAATGAGATCAAATCCTTGAGCTCACCGGTGCTGGCATTAATAACGTCCAACAGGAAACAGGTCTTTCCAATCACAGCCACTGCGCTCCTCGTTGTGCTGATAAGCTAAGTGGAGAAGCTGTTTCTACAGCTGTTTTTCAGGACGGATGAGCAGGGTTTTTGAAATGCTGCTTAAGCTCCCAACCTGCTGCGTAAGGCAGAGACAGGGCAGGTTATTGCTTAAACCCAGCACTTGCTGCTTTCGAGAATCCCAGGATGGACTGGGCTCAGAATCCAGCCCAAGGAACAAGCACCACCTCTGCTCCCCTTGTATGGCCATCCCTGACCATTCACCCCACCAAACCTGAATGTGTCTGACAGCCTCCCCTATTATCATCCTTCTGCAGTTGAGTCTACACATCACATCTCCTTCCAGAGGCCACACTGCCCATCCTTTGGCATTGCAGAGGAAAGGAGGTGGACCTGGCTGCTTCATGCCGCTGGTGTTCCTCCTGCTGCTGGTGAAGCCTGATTTGTGACACCTCCGTGTTTCCCGGGGGTCTTCAGTCCACTCCATCAGCTGGCAGCCAAAACTCACCTCCCCTCAGGTGAGAGAGCACCTGGGCAGTGCTGGGGAAGGGGGACGAGGCAGCTCCTCCAGGCACCTCCGCAGGCTGGGGCAGTGCGGAGCCCCCATTGTGTGGGCTGCCGGTGCCTTGGACCCCGAGTGCCCACAGGGCTGATGTGGGCCCAGCCCACGTCCCACGCTGGGAGGGCTCAGTGTTGTGCTCAAGCAAACCCCACAGGGTTTAGGAGGTTTTCACCCTGGCTGCAGCTGCTCAGGTTTCTCTTCTTTGTTTTCATGTGTCTTTTGAAAGAGAAACTTTACATGAGAAGCGCTCATGCACACGTGCATCTACCTGCTCTGCCTGGCCACCACGTGGTGATAACCAAAACGCTCCTATTATATCACATTGCAAACTCTACTTAATGATACACCTGGCTGCAGTGTTGCTGCTTAAGTAACAGGGATTTATGCAGACCCATACATGGAACTAGCGTAGGAAGTATGCTATATACTATATATACATTAATTTATATGCTAAAAAGAAATGTACATATCATATATATTAGCATATGATTTATATGTTCCTCCATCCTGCACTGGGCATGCTCCATGTCACAGGGGAAGGAGCCCCACTGCTCAACCCAGCCACCATAGCCAAGCAGGGCAAGGGTTAGAGCAGACAAAGAGACCTATAGCCCAGCCACAGTGATGGGCTCTAGTCCTCAGCATAGCCTCCAGGCTACTCACTCACTGCTACGGAGAGAATTGATCTTGAGCACCCCCAGGCAGAGGGCAGCTTGGAAAGGCTGGAGCACCTCAGCTTGGTCCCACAAAAACTGCCAGAGGTGAATGAGTCATGTTGCTCTTTACTGATGGCTTCACAGGAAACATAAGGGTAGAGATGAGTTAGAAGCCAGACATCTCCACCTTTGGTTGCATCCAGCCCAGGCTACAGGTACTCACCAAAGCATCCTTCCTTGGGCCATTTCCAATCAGGATAGATGCCTGTTCTGCTTACCCTTCAGCGAGTGTAATGGGTTCAGCAGCAGCAGTCGTTTTTCTCCTTTAAGTAGTAGCTGGTGCAGCACTGTGTTTTGGATTTTCAGCTTGGGAACAGTGCTGATAACACCAGTGTTTATAGTTGCAGTTTAGAATATTTTGGTTTGACCAAGGACTTTCTGAGTCTCATGCTCTGCCAGGGAAGAGGGGAAGCCGGGAGGAGACAGAGACAGGGCACCTGACCCAAACTGACCAAATTGGTATTCCATACCACAGTACGTCATGCCCAGTTTTAATTCTGGGGGCAGGAACCCCAAAGAGTTTAGTTCACAGCTCGATCGTCAAGTGGTGAGCAGCTCTGTCCTCTTCCCTTGTTTTTCTCTGATCATTGCTGTTATTGGTGGTAGCAGTAGTGATTTATGTTATACCGTAGTTACTAAACTGTTCTTATCTCAACCTGTGGGAGTCACATTCTTTTGATTCTCCTTCCCATCTCCCTGGGACTGGGAAAGAAAGAGGGGAAAGTGAGTGAGAGAGCAATTGTGTGAGTTTGAGAGCCTTAAACCACGACAGCGAGTAAGCAGAGAAAGCATTGTGAACACAGCATCCCCCCGTTTTTTAAGGCTTCAGTTTTTGTCCCTGCCATGGACAGTCTTTGGCCTGCAGGACTATCACAGTTACCCTAATGGTCTTGGTTACACACAGGCTTGAGTCATGTTAAAGTACAGATGGCTCCTCAGGATGAGAAGACGTTAAAACCTTGTAGACAAGGCCACCAGTGCCACGGGTTAGTGGTGGCCTTGGCAGTGCTGGGAATGACTGGACTTGATAATGTCAAAGGTCTTTTCTAACTGAGTTGATTCTGTGATGGTATGTTGGCTTCTAACTAAAGATTAACTCATATATCTTTTTGTGATAGCTTTGAAGTTGAGCAAAAGAGGAACTTTGCTCAGTCTCACCAATACCCAGGCTGTTTGTGCTGGTTCCAGTGTGCTCCATCTTAGAGGAATCACATGCCTCTCAGTCACCAGCCTACGGCAGGAAGGGGTTCAGATGATCATCTGGAGCACACAGAGATATGAGACTTTGCTGCACTTGGTCTCTTCTTTTATCCCTTGCCCAGGCAGGGCAGACTCAACCAACGCGCATCTCATCACCACTGAAGATGATGTTACATATTCTCCCTGATCCCAGCCACACCAGGTCTGGACTTCTGCATGAGCCATTAGGTTTCCCAAGCCAGTGGGAGACTGGGTCAGCAACAAGTGAATTGCTTTGGCTTCAGGGTGATCAGAGATGAGAAAAAATACAAGAGAGGACATGGCCACAATCAGGACTAGTCCTTGTGAAGACAGAGGCTGAGCTACCCTGCTTGAAGTCCTCTCTGCAGCTGCAACTACGAGCTAAATACACTGTGTTCCACTGGCCTGTTACTGTCCAGAAGGTTTTATGCAGCCAGACCCAAGTCTAGGTTATCCTAGAGATGGATAAATGCCATAATATACTTTTCATGTATGCTGTGATTTGGATTTCAGGTTTGGATGTGGTTGCTCTGGCTGAGCCCCTTGGCCTTTGCATCTCTTTCTGTGAGTGCTTCAGGGGAGGTTCCTACAAGAGGGGACTGGGGGTTACAAGGGTACAGAGGTGCATATTTAGAAGAAGGTGAGATTGGGATTGGCAGGGAAAAGACCACCATGTTGATCACGCAGTCAGAGCATTGACTGGCATGGCTGCACAGGTTCCAGGACACGTGCTGCAGCTGAACGTACCAGTATTCATGCAGCTTTGCCCCATTAGCAAACCACTCCTGTTCTCAAGTGAATTTTCCCTGCAAGGGAAAATTGCTTCTCATGCAGGCACTAGGAGCCTTTAACTTTTAATTGCTCATTGTTGAACACAAAGCAGATAAGGGAAGTGGAGCAGCGGCAGTGCCAGGAGAGATAAACAGCTCCTGCAGCCCAGAAGTGGTTCACTTGTCCCGCTTCACTCTCATTAGTGCTGAGCAAGTGTCTGTCCCAACACACAGGGAGCCAGAGGCCCCTGTTCAGTCGCAGGTGCTGGCTGAAGCCAGAAACTAGCAACATCCACAGAAATTTCCCATCTTTTGCTCTTAACAGCTCCCTGTAAGGGCAGTTAAAACATGCACATGGGAAAAAACCCGGACCCCTGCAGCTGCAGGAAGGAGCTGGGGCAGGGAATGTGGCAGGGGATGATGGCCCCTGGGTTCTCTTCCACTTCTCCTTTTTCCTCTGGCAGTGCTGGTTTATCGGTGGGTTTCCCAGCAAACCCCTCAGGGGCAGAGGGGTGAACATGTCCTCGGCACTGTGGCTCCATCAGCACATGGCCAGCGAGCAGGCAGGGAGCCAAGCTCAGGGCTCATTGCCATCAGGACCTGACCCATGCCGTACCTCTGCTCCAGCCAAAGGAAACTCGAGCTGCAGGGATGAGAACAGGCACAAAGGAGGGGATGGTGTCTGTGGGGCTGTGACCTCTAACTGAGGAGACACCCTGGGCATATCATTGCACCCTAATCCTGTCATGGCATGCAGGGACTGAGCTGTCAGGAAGCCCCAGTGCTCTCTGCTGTTTCTTGCTACAGCTGAGAGAGCAAATGAGCACCTCTGAAACACCACCTTGTAAGATAGCTCCTGGAAACAGACCAATTCAGGTCCCATAACCCAAATCCCAAGGTCCCTGTGGCCTTCCACACCACATGTTGTCCCCCCTCCGGCTGGTCTCTTGCTGTGAGGCACCTAGAAATGACACCCACCAGACTACCTGTTTGTCTACAAGAGGAAGGTTTGCCCTGGCACTGCTGACTAGCAGCAAGCTAGGCACAAGGAAAGCATCAGAGGTGCTGAGCTGGACAAGCCTGTGGGAAGGTCCCTAAACCCAGGCCCCGTCAGAGCCAAACACTTGGGCTCTTTCTGTCCCATCACACCAATCCAAGTGCTGGCTCCAGTTCTCCTGATTCCCAGGTCCTGGCAGACCTCTGCTCACCTCTAACTGACCACGTGAACTTGGCAAACATGCTTCTTACCCAACATGACAGTTAAGCTAAAGAAAAAACAGGCTGAACAAGCACCACACTGAGAAGTGAATGTGTTTTTTCACCCATCACCCAACATGCTTCAAGACAGAACTATCATTGTTTGGGAGCATTTGTCATGTCCCACAGCAATGTCTTCATTCAGACAACCTAATGATGTCCTACATAGACTGCCGAAGATGGGTTTGAGTGCCTCACTTGACAGCAGAGGTTGACGTCTGTGCTTTCCAACTGTCAGGGGAGTATCTTAACCCCTGCAACAGTGGATCCAGGACAGGCAATCTCATTCCTATTGATGCTAATTCAGTTTGTATTCCTAATTAGAATCATAGAATCATAGAGTAGTTAGGGTTGGAAAGGACCTTGAGATCATCCAGTTCCAACCCCACTGCCAGCAGATCAGACGTGGCCACTCAAGGACCTGGGTGACCATTGGCTCTGGTTGTTCTTCATCTCATGCTCTAAAACATCTCCATCCCTGAAGTTATTCAGACATTGTCTGGACCTTGAACAGCCTGACTGGTGTTGCATGCATGAAGCTCTTTGCTTCCTGCCAGCACTGAGCCATGAAGCCCAGACTGGGCTTTCAACCAAATCCCATGGCATGCTGGTACCTGACAACATCCACAGCAACACTGCTCTTCATGGAGCCAGCATGGAAAAGCTGTGGGGGTCACACCAGTAAAGCTGGGGAGCACCTATGCACAAAGTGCCTCAGGAGAAGAGCAGAGCATGCAGGGTCATCACTGATGATGGGAGCTGAGACATCATCCCACAGAGTGTTGCTCCCACATCATGTCTCCATGTCCCACCTCGCCAGCATGTCCAGCTCCAGCTGTGCTGAGTCCAGCAGTCTTGGCTGAATTGTCTGTGGGATGACAATCCCTAACAGGAGACACCTGAAACAGCTTCTGCACCTTGATTCATTATCACAGAACAAAGCACACTGGACCAGGGCGCTTAGTTCTCCTAAAACCCATCATATGTGGAGAGCCAGTGTAAGCTGATGTTCCAAGCCTGAAACACCAAACACACCTCACTCACAGCCTTCCCAGCCCTCAGACACAGCCAGGCCACACATCAGCTCAGCTCTGATGCTGCAAGAGTTGCAAAAAGCTTCATTGAGTTGCTTTGACCAGGTCTGCAAGAGGCAAAACAAGTTTTGCGCAACAAAATACTGAGTGCAACAGAATACTCAGCTCTGCAGCACTTCAGGGACCAGACTTGAGCCCTGATCCTCAACTTTTTGTCATGCATGTTTTAAGAACAATGTTTTTTCTGCTTTGGATTTCAGCACGTGTGCTCCTCTTTCCAAAAGAACAGGGAAGGGGGTTTCAGGTTTGGGTTTTTCTGCAGTTGTTGAGAACAAACGAAAGCACATTATCATCCCTTATTTGCCTTTTCCAAAGTTCCTTTTCTTTGTATGTAAAAACCACCTTTTGTTATACTCTAATGAAAAGATATTGACAGCTAATACATTACAAAGTGCTGATGAACACAAGTTACGCATTCTCATCCGGGTTTTGGCTTGTCTGAGCTGAAACGACTTTTCCCATGTTGTTTATTCAATACACATTGGCCCTCACACCTCTCAGCTAAGCCTCTTTCCTGGAACACCCCCAGGAAGAAAAGGCGTCACTTGAGCCAGTTAAACATTTGCAGTTGTCAGTCAGCTTTGAGAGCACTTTCAGCAGCAACAGCTCCATCCACAAAGTCTTCACCCCCAAAATGCACAAGAGATTTCACAGTCAGAAACATCCCGATCCCTGGCTGCTCTGCAAAATCGTTGACCCTCCACTGCAGGGCTCTGCCACCCAGGGCTGCACCTTGCCCATAGCCCCAGGAGCTGCTGGGCACCCAGCAAAGCGACACAGTAAGGGTTGAGGAGACTTGTAGAACGGAAGGGTCTGCACACATCTCACCTCGTGCACACAAGCTCTGCTCATTTCTTTTCCACTTCATCCAGCATGAAACCAATTGTGGATGTACATCAAAACCAGTTTTTACACTCAGAGAAGCAGCTCAATTAACCTCTGCAGGTCTCCGTGTCATGCCCTCTGGGACCAAGCTCATGAACATAATGACTTTATGAGCCTTTTCCTGCTCTAAGATCAGCTACTCTGCAAAGGACCTGGGTGTTCTTCTCACATGCCTCCTGCCTGCTCAGGAATTACTGGACTCAAATGCTGCCCTTGTAACCGAAATTAATTGACATTTAATATTTTACAATGGCTTTAAAAGTTCTTTTAACAGTATTTTACAGCTCAGCACAGATATCACAGAGATTTGGTGAGGCTGTACATGAGTACAAAGATGACCTGAAAGAACCTCAGACTTCTTTCATTTCCAGAAAGCATCAGAGGTCAAAACTTGAACAGGGATTACAAGTCCCCACAGTTTGTGTTTGTTTTGCTCTCTGAGATGGAAATTCTCTCCTCTGGCATTTCTGTGGGGCGAGATGAAACCCCAGAGGTTCACATCGTTAACAGTGGCAGTGATATATTTAGCCGCGGATCTCGAGATCACAAATAGCAAGGTTTCAACAGGATAAGGTGCTATTTTAAAGTACCGACCCAGCTGTCAAATCTCAGCCCTGGTTGGGAAGATGCACTCAAACCCATTGGGGAAATGAGGAGTCAGTGAGAAAACTTCTTCCAAGAGCATGGAAAAAGGTGTTAAAATCTGTTTCTGATCTCTTGAGCCTATTGGACTTAAACCACTGATGTACAGAAGTGCACAGCAGTGACCTCAGTGTGTGCTCCCACACCACCCCATAGGCAGCCAGTGAGAGGAGACAGCTCACCAAGACCTGGCAGTGCCTTGGAGTCCCTGCCAAGCCTGTGCAGTGAGCAAGGGATGAACACTGCTCCATGCACATAGGAGAGGTGCTTCTGAAGTCAACATGTGGCTGAGGAAGGTGATTCCGTGCCAGTAGTCCAAGCCAGCTTTGCATCATGGTGGAGCCAGAGCATCTTCTTATGTCCAAGTGATGCTTCACCCTGCACAAGGGTATTTTCTTGAAGTCTACAAGGAAACAACATCCTTGGGATGGTTTATTCAAGTAGACGGATGGAGCACAGAGGCCTCGGGAGTGTGTTCACGTCTCAATTTTGCTCATCTCTGGTCATTGGCAGAAGCTGAATCCAGAGCTGCTGAGAACACTAGAAAACCACCTTCTTAAACCAAGTTGTTCACTGCTGCACCCAGACCAAACTGTCCCCAGAGGCAGTGGCCTCACCATGGCTGAGACCTGCGGCCCCTCAGCAGTACTGGGAATCCCTTCTAGACACTTATATGGAGCACATCCTCAGCATTATGATCCTTTTAGCCTGCAGCAGGTGTCGTGCTCTTCTGCCTATTCTCATTAGTGCAATCACCAAAAACCACTGCGAAACAGCTTGAGGGGTATGAAACCAGGTAAGACTTTTCTAGTCTCATTTCTTAGGTTGTTGGGACAGAATACCCTTAAATACCTCCAAATATTGCACCTTTCTGTACCTACAGCCTTGCAGAAGAAGGAAGGGGGAGGAAAGCCTCTTTTGAGGAGAGGGAGGGGATCTCAAATCCTACCATCGCTTGCAAGTGTCACTAGTGGGTTTGGTGCTGGGCCCTTCTCTAGCAAAGCTGCCTCTTCAGGCGAGCTTAAGCAATCCTAGTGGTTTCCCTGTTACTTTCCCCCCTCCTATGAGTGTGAGCATGGTTCCTGCCATATTTCAAGCAACTACTGAGGACTCAGCCTCTGGGATGTCCTTAGTATCCAGTGCTGCAGAGTGGGATGCAAGGACATGGGCTGAACAGGGAGCACATCTCATGTGAGCTCTGAAATTGTGCAGAAATGGGAAGTTCATCTCCTGCAGGTCCTGGGTTTACAATAAGGACGTGTATAAATGACAAGCTGTTCACACCCCGGTATAGTCTATTGCATTCTGCTCACCACAACACAAGCAGTCTACAACCCGCACCGGGATCTTTTTGAGCCTCAGCTAGGTTGCTCTGCTCTGCACTGCTCCTCTGTGAGACATCCAGCCCTTATAACTGAAAGGAACCCTTGGGAAAGCCTGTCCCCGTCCCCAAAGGACTGTCCCGAGCTCCCTCAAGCTGATACAGATGAAATGCCATCAGAACACTGATTGGGTGAACTGCAGCTCCACACGCCTTGAAGGCCACCTACCACCACTCAGCCAAGGACATCAGCTTTCCAAAACGCCCCATCACAGTCTCCCCCAGCTCACACTGTCCTGGCAGCCACCATCAGATACAGCCACAGCACCATTTGCTGGAGGGAAACACCCCTGTTCTTGCCTTGCCCTCTCAATCCAGGTGTTGTCATCTGCTGAACCAGGTGGAGATCTCAAGGAAACCACTTTCCTCCCATTACTGAGGAGCCATGAGAGATACCAGAGCACACCACCAACATTCCCATTTCCCAAGCACAGGCTGAGCCCAGAGCAGCTCAGGCACCACGCTAACGCTTTGGCTGCAGGATGTCTTGAACAAGAATGCTGGGTCTCCAGCCCAAAGGAGGAAAGTCAACTTCCTCCTCCTGAGCCAGCACTGGTGTTGGATGGCATCTGGTTTGACATGTCACAGGGTTCTTTTATGGCAAGGCTCCACTGAAGGTGGCAATGGGTAAACACAGGAGAGAATGAAACTCAGAGGGGTCCTGATGGAGCAGAGGGGATCTTCTTAGTGCAAAGAGTTCACTGTCCCTGGGTTTGTAGCACACCGAGATCTCACACCTGCAGGGGAACAAAAGAGAACAGGATATAAGTAAGGTGTGTGGCTGACAATCACCAGCCTCAGATGCAGCAGAAATATCTGCAGATGGGAACAAGTGCAGTCTCAGCAGGACTGGAGCTGGAGTGCTGAGAGTTCAGGTTAGATTGGGACCTAGGGCAGAAACACCTGTAAAGGGAAAACAAAACCTTTTGCATCCCCCAAGCTCTGGGGACAGGGATGTAGCTCCTTTTCCATTGAGATCTCCCACAAGTCCCCTGAGTTGCAGCAAAACACTTATCTTCACTATTATTTAAGAAATAAGATCCAAATCTCTTTCCATTCAACTAGGTTGATCTCTCTGTGCTCATGGAAGTACATTCTCTACACTGAGTTTTCAAATTCCAGCACCTGGGGACATGACTGGTGGATGAATAGTCAAATGAACAATTCCTGCTCTACCCCAGTCTCTCCCATGAAGATCATGGGTTCCTTCTGCAATGGGTATGACGAAGCTGGTGAAGAACTCAAACGGAGTTTAGAAGTTGAAGGCTTTGCTCATATGCCCAGTGCTCTCCAAACACATCTATAGCATAACTTTCCTCTGTATTATGACTGTTCTTCTGAAAGAGATATCTGTGTAGAGTTCAACAGTTGGCTGGGAACCACCTTTTAGACTGTGGCAGGTAAATGGAGATCTGAGCAGGACCATCCATCCAACCTGAGCTCAGCTGCACTCCAGAGCTTGGAGCTACATCACCCAGCTTCGGCATCTGGTACAGATCCACCATGGAGCTCAGGACCTTGGTTCCCCATGGCATGTCCCTTCCCCTAGAGGATCACTAGATGATATTTAAGGTCCTTTCCAACTCTAACCATTCTATGATTCTGTGGCCACCCATGGGCAAGTCCTCACACAGGATGTACCATCCCAGGAGCTCTGATTGCACTGGGCAGTTCCTACCTGGTTACACTCTGCAGGATCTTCTGCTCATCCTGGTCCAGGCACACGGCAAAGGAGGACTGGACACCGATGATCTGGACCTTGTCTACTTTTATCTGGGACACACTGATCTGCTGAGAGAAAAAGAGCCTGAGTGAGGAGCTGCCAGGCACAGTGCATCTCCCTGTGCAGGGAAGGGGAGACAGGTACCCCTGATGCAGGCCTAGCGGCCAACAGCAGATGGATCCCCCAAAGAGCTCCTCGCTCCCACCCTGCTTCTCCCTAGCAGCGTCAGGCTGACCTCCTGTTACCAAATGTGAAAATACCATGACTCGAGTTACCTGATTGAAACTCTTCTTGGATTTGGAGTTTTGCCTTTTGACCACCTCAGTCATGGTTAAGTTCAGACACTCTGTCTTTGAGTCTGCAACACAAAAACCTGTTATCACTTGAGGCTTCAGGCCTACTTGGGAATCCAAGTGTTCTATCCAACTCTCAAAGCAACCCAGAGCCAGTGGCTCCAGCAGGACCCCACTGCTGGAGGAAATGCAGTACAGCTCTTGCTCTCCTTCCCTCATGCTGACCCACATGGAAAGCAAGCAGACACACAGAGGCAAATGTCCTCTGTAATTCCCAACTGCTTTCCAAACATCGCTTAAAAGGACATTTATGTAACTGGCTATTTAACCATCTTAGTACCTAAACAGGAATTAAAAAAACAGCCACCAACCCCCCCAAAAAACATTGACCCAGCATCCCAAGGAGATTTCTGCAGACCACCAGGGATGCTCGTTCATGTCTGGAATTACAGTGACATCCTGTGGTCAAACTCATAATGCAAAAACCAACGGACAGAAGAGGGGACCAGATTTCTCTTGGAAGGAATGAGACTGTTTTACAAGCAGAGCTTCTGACACCCCTCGAAGCCAACCCAAGCGCAGGCAGCACAAGCGAAGCTCCTGAACTAGTGCAGAAACATCCAACTCAAAGTCTAGAGGACATGAGAAATCAGTTCCTGCTGGGCTTTCCCCAGGGTTCTCTGCAGGGCTTCATGGCTGGGGCAGCAACAGGAGGGACAGAGGTTCCAGTTGAGCTCCATGGGGCAATGAAGGAGTTGTCTCCTATTTGGTGGATCTTGTTTGCTCCAACTACTCCACTCACAACCCACACACCAACCAGGCACAAAGCACATGAGGAAAGAAGAACTAAAACCACCTCGGTTTACTCAGAACAGTGCCTGATTGCCAGAACAAGACTGAATAGGTATTGCTTCTAAATACACATGGAGACTAAAAGTCTGCTGCTCTTAAAGAGCTTAAAGCCTTACTAACACCCATCAGAAACCTGTTTTAAAACAAAGGCTGAAGCAAAGCCATGCAGCAGGCTTTGAGCTGCAGGAAGGAAACCAGGCTGGAGAACCAGCTGAAAGCTCGCTGCAAGGCACAGCTGCTGTGCAGCACAGGACAATGGCCCATGGGCTTACTCCACTGAATCCCAGCTTTCCCTGTCCCTCCTTCTCCTTACTAAATAATTGTGGTTCTGGAAAGCACCACTCTCCAGTGATCAACCTGCTCTTTGAACCATCCCAGACCCATCCCATTTCCCTGGCTGGAGGCTTTAAGACAGTTGGACATCAACTGCCCTTCATCCCTGATGTGGTACTAAGGACAGCCAAGGACTACAGCATTACCCAGGGAACACCAGGCACCTCCAATGCATCTTCTGCATTCACACATCCCTCACTTGCCCCAGCTAGAAGATCCACACTGTCCTCTTGTTTTACCAGTCCTTCCCATTGTTCCCTGTGCAAAGCTGCACAGACCACCTCTACCCACCTAGTTCTTCATAGTTCTTGCAGGCTTTGCTGAGGTTGACAGATGTGCAGACCTTCTCAACATCATTCCAGTGACTTCTTCCACTGACAGCTGTCTGCAAGGACCAGTCGAAGCCCAGGAGAGAGTATCACGGAATCACTTAAGTTTGCAAAACACCTTGAAGTCCAACCCTAAATCTAACACCACCAAGCCCAATACTAAACCACATCTGTTCCAATGCCTGAGCACCTTTGGGGAAGGAATTGTTCCTCAGCTCCATCTAAACCTCCTCTGGTGCAGCTGAGGCTGTTTCCTCTTGAACCATCCCTTGTTCCTTGGGAGCAGAGCTCAGACCCCTCCTGGCTCCATCCTCCTTTCAAGCAGCTGTAGGGAGTGATCAGGTCCCCCCTGAACCTTCTCTTCTCCAGACTGAACTCCCCAGGTCCCTCAGCTGTTCCCCATCACACTGTGCTCCAGGCCCTTTACCACCTCCATTGCCCTTCTCTGGCCCTGCTACTTCATCTCAACATCTCTCTTGTAGTGAGAGGCCCAGAACTGAGCACAGGATTTGAGGTGCAGCCTCACCAGTGCCCAGCGCAGGGAACAACCACTGCCCTGGCCCTGCTGCCACACTGGTGCTGATACAGGCCAGGATGCTTGTGGTTTCTTGGCTGCCTGGGCACAAGCTGCTCATGGTCAGCCATTGACCACCATTCCCTTGGACCTTTTCTACCAAGGAGCTTTCCAACCACTCTTCGTGTTGCTGATGCCACACTCCAGGCTGCTGTTACCCTCCCTCCAACCCTGAACTGTCTGCCTGAGCTGGCTCAGGTCTGCCTGTATAGTTCAGGTAAATCCAAAGTTTGAGTTTGCATTAAAATTCATTTCACCTTGGATTTACAAAAAGCTGTCCAAGCTTAACAGTAAATAACTGCAGAGGAACCAACCAAATAGGAGGAACTGCTGTGGCCAGCAGAAGACTACTCTCTGGAAGCAAAAGCCAACACATAAAGTGGCACCAAGCACACATCCAGTCTGTGGAACCTGGCTGCACATTCTCTATCTCACCAGGCTGAACAGGAGCAGAAAGCCACCTCTATTAGCCCATAAGTAGACAGTTAGCTGGACTTTGGATCATGTGGGCTTGGATCTGGGCTCTTCCAGCAGACTGGCAGCATTTACCTATCTCAGCCCCCAGGTGAGGCCAGTCTGCCAAGCAATGATGTGGTTTTCTGCCCCATTTGGCTTTGTGTCCCGCTCCCGAGCACTCACCTTGCTGTAGGCTATCTGTAGTGTTAGTGGGATTGCTTCTCTATCTCCATCTATACCCAGCCTTTTGCTGCCTGGTCCTGAAAGAAACAAGGAGCAAATGTCACAAGATTGCCTTTTATCCCCATTCTTCCACTGACCACTGATACAGCAGCACTCTCAGTACCTTCAGAAAGGGGGCAAAAAAAGAATGGTTTGCTGAACACAGCTGTGGAGCAGAAGGACAGAAGGAAAAGGTGGCTTAAAAGCTGCCAGAAAGCAATTAATCCAGTGCAGAGATTTCCACACAAAGCGCAACAAGCAGCTCTGTAAAACTGAAAGCAGCGCTGGCGAGGCCAGTGCAGAGGGGTCAGTGCTCCAGGGAACACACAAAGCAATAAAAGGCCTCATTGCTAACCCAGCTCCTGTTTTTCCAGGCATATTTCTGCCCACATTAAATTAGCCTTGAAATCCTGTGCCCGACACTTACTCACTCTTTTTTTCCCTGGATAATTTTTAGCAGATGTTCAGTGTTTCCAGAAAGCCCAAGGAAAAAAAGAAATCAATGGCAGAAGGATTGGTGGTTTCACGAGCTGTTGGGAAGAGGCCTTGGCTGAGCCTGTGTTCTGGGGAATGGCATGGGTGATACTTCATATGGGGGATATTTATGGGCTCTGTTTACAAGGACAAGGCGAGATCACAGGAAAGCACTTGGTTAACACAATTAAGCAACATGTTTAAATGCAGTATTATTGGTTGGCCATGAGATGTCTCTGCAGGTGCACCGCACCAGGCAGCATCCTGTTCTTGGTATCCTGGATGCTTCTGCCATTGCTGCTTCTCTCTAAAGTTATAAATTCCTAGTGTAAAAGCTCAGGGATCTCCCTTTCAGAAAGGCCCCAAGCAGAGGCACAAGCCTTGCTTTGCCCAGGAAGTGAAGGAAATGGGAAGAGGGATTTATAACTCCCGGGCAAAGCACAAACAACAGCAGCAAAAAGAAAAGATGAAGAGCTGCACGTGGACAGGTGGTGAGGAGAGGAAAGAAATGGACTTGAAGCTGCTTTATTGCAAATATGATTTAGAGGTAACATCAGTAAAAACAAGAAGGCATTGCCACAACTTCAGTCCTGAAGGGCAATGCAAGAACTGTGGTGCTTCACTTCCAAACCTGGGAAAAGCTGCGTGGACCTTTGCTCACAATGCACTCACTGCAGTCTGGGCTCAGACACATCAACAGCCCACAGTCTCTTCCAGCCCCACTTCCCATTCATCTCCTATCCCAGCAGAGCTCTGCCCTGAGGCTGTGGGTGCAAAAGCAGCTACAGACCTGATGCCTTGATGGCCCGTGTGGCTGCTGAATGGCCCAGCTCAAGGGAGTGAATGAAGACTTCTGTCTTCTTCTCTCCTCCGATGAAGGTGAGCTGGAGAGGGAAAATGTGGTGATGGTGAGGACACAACAAATACATTTGGGAAAATCCCTTATTTTCAAAACATAGCTTCCAACTACTGCTTTGGGTGACAAGCCTGGAGAAAAGAAGCTACATGGACTTCTCATACCAGGCTTCTAGTATCTGAAGGGAGCCCTACAAGGATGATAGAAAGGACTCTTCATCAGGGACTGTAGTGATAAAACAAGGGGGAATGGGTTCAAACTGAAACAGGGGAAGTTCAGGTTAGATATAAGGAAGAAGTTCTTCCCTGTGAGGGCGCTGAGGCACTGGCACAGGGTGCTCAGAGAAGCTGTGGCTGCCCCATCCCTGGCAGTGTTCAAGGCCAGGTTGGATGGGGCTTGGAGCAAGCTGCTGTAGTGGAAGGCGTCAATGCCCGTGGCAGGGGGCTGGAAATGGACGAGCTTTAAGGTCCCTTCCAATCCAAATCAGCACATGGTGGCTGTGCAATGTCCCCATCACTTCACAAGCAGCTCCCAAGCTGGTGGCACAGACAGAAGACCTCTTCTTTTCCCCTTACCAAGACTGGGCTGAGTCCCTTTGCCTACCTCTGTCTGGTAGAGCTGCAGAAGGACAGGGCGCGTGGCGAAGCGGCAGTAGTAGAGGATCATATCTGCCAGGATGGGCAACTGCTCCTGGCAGTTCTCCTGGGGCTCAGCCTCTGTTTTGGCAGACTGTGATGAAAGCATAAGTCACACGCCTGATGGGGTAGATGGTACCCACAGCCCAGTGCCAAGAATTGCCCTTCCCACCCCACCAGGGAAAAAGAACCTCCTCCTGACTCCCAGGAACCAACCAACTCCATTCTGTGTCCACGCAGTACAGCCTCCTGTACAGGATCACTGTGACCCAGGGTAAGCAGAAGCTCTCCTTCAACTCTCCTGTACCTTGGGGAAGGGGGATGCCGAGCCCTACCAGCTGGTTTACTTGTACCTGGCACAGGACGTCCATGGGCAGGTTCATCAGCCCAAGAACATTCCGTTCGTACCATGGATCCAACATGCCAATGTAGTGGGAGATGTCATTGGTGCTGCCCTCCATTCCAGCCAAGGTGGGATCCTGAAACCAGACACACTGGGGTCACTCTAGGGACCCCCCAGCTCCTCAACCCATGCTTGGGGCTGGTGGGAGAGACACAAATGCTCTGCTCAGCCCATGCCATGACCTCCTCCACCACTCTCGGGGCCACGCAGAGCATCGGTGTCACCACAAGCCCTGTGGTGAGCAGGACACCTACCACCTGAGCTGAGGCTCGGAGCTGTGGGTCCCCCAGGGATGGGGAGGGATGCATAAGAGGAGTTGATGGAGCCAAGCAGCTCCTCTTCACAGGGACGTAGAAAAACTGCAGCTTGAAGTACCTTGTCAGTAAGGGGCAGGTGCTTTCCTTAAGCCTAGGAGAAGGTGGGAGAGGGCTGGGTGAGCCAAGCCTCCAGCACGTCCCTGCAGCCAGAGCCCCCGCATTGCCCACCTCACCTGAGGTTGCTGTAGGCTCGGGCCACTTTCCCCGAGATGCGGTCAGAGCCGAAGACCACGACACGCAGCGTGGCCACCTTGGTGTCATCCTCGCAGCTGAGGAACGGCCGTCGCTGGAGGCTGAGGTGCCATGGGGTGAGTGGGGCTGGCAGCCGTGGGCTCAGGACGTGCTGTGGCAGCGAGTGAGCACGCCGGGAGCGCGCTGGGATGCGGTGCTTGGTGTGGGATGTGCACAGGCTCTCGGCACGGCGCAGTGAGAGTGAGCCTGTGTCTGGGCAGTCCTGCAAGTCCCTCCTCAGGACCAGCTGGCTTTTGCTCTTGAACAGTTTGTAGATCTTGGTGGTCAGCGTGTGTCTGTGTTTGTGGCGGGTCTTCTCTGTCTTCAGCTCTGGCCGCCCCACTGTATCCAGGGAACTCTCGTCACTGTCCTCTGCATACCCACTGTCCATGCAGTCCTTCAGACTAGACACAAATGACTTGAGGGACTTCCTGGAGACCACAGTCAGCTCTGAGATGGACTCCTTGGAGGTGGTGAAGAGGGACACTCGCGAGGGCTTCGATCCCTCCTCTGATAACATTGAGTACACCGAGTCTTTGGAAATGGTGCAGATGGGGGAAAGCAGCGAGTCACGCTCAGGGGAACCACCATCAATTTCCACCTCCTCTTCATCCTCTTCCTCATTCTCCGAGGCCATGGGCTCAACAACGCTGCACTCTTTGCTGAGGACATCATTGAGGATATCTGAAAGGCAACCAGAGGGGGATTGTGCCTGGCAAAGGTTCCAGCACAACCACAGGAAATGTGGTGACCCCGGATCATAATAATACTCAACCAACGCTCTCTTAGATGACACATGGTTTCAAACAAGGAGTTGAAAACCTCCTCCTGACATTTTTAGACTTCCGTAAGGAGCTCAGATGCAATACAAACCAAACCATGTTCCTCTCCTTTAGGTCACATTTCTGTCTGGGTTCTCACAGGGCAAACACCACTTGGGCTTTTCTTCCTGTCTACACAGATTTCACAATGTGCTTGCATCCAATCCAGGTTTAACCAAAGGGCAGGAGGAAAGCAGGGTGTTCGGCTAATCAAACCCCAAATCACTTCACTGAAGGTGGCCTTTTGGCAAGGCTGGACTCACTGCAAAGCCCAAGCCCCAGCTCTGGTCCAGCTTGCTGGGGCTGGCACACAATGAACACTAAACTTTTCTGGGAAGAAAAGATCTTCCAGGAATGGGGAAGCTGGAGAGACCAGCTCAGCAGAGGGGAAGCCACTGCTTCCCCTCCAAAACTGCTGTGGTGGGGCTGGGAGTACAGCAAAGGCTCCCACTCCTTGGCTGCGCCTGCTGCAAGGAGAAGAAGCGCAGCAATGTCTGAAGGGTCTCAGCCGTACAAAGCCTGAAATCTCAGTGTGTTCGGGCTTTCCTAGCAACAACTATTTCCAGGGCACAGACAAGGTTTACTCCTTGCGGAGGAGCTTTCTACCAAACAAGGTCTCAGTCTTATCAATATCCCCACGTAGAATTCTCATAGAATCACAGACTGGTTTGTGTTGGAAGAGACCTTAAAGCTCAATCAGTTCCACCACCACCTTCCATTCGAGCAGCTTGCTCCAAGCCCCATCCAACCTGGCCTTGAACACTGCCAGGGATGGGGCAGCCATAGCTTCTCGAGGCACACTGTGCCAGCTCCTCAGCACACTCACAGGGAAAAACTTCTTCTCTATCTCCAACCTGAACTTCCCGTTTCAGTTTGAACCCATCACTCCTTGTCCTATCACTACAGCCCCTAATGGAGAGTCCCTCTCCAGCATCCTTTTAGCCCCCTTCAGACACTGGAAGCTACTCTGAGGTCTCCACACATCTTCTCTTCTTCAGGCTGAACAACCCAATTTCAATAACCCCTTTCAGGTTAATGCAAGACACAACTTTCCCAGCAGTCAAGACCTGCATGATTTCTCTGGCAACATGTTTTGCAGTCACCAGTATCTTGTGCCCACCACTCAGATGGAATCTTGCCCAAGCTGACACCCACATCCTCTCCCATCTTGGGGACATGAGCACCGACCATATTACCTCTCCCTCCAACACCAACAACTTGTCATCAGCTCTTTCAGGCTCTGGCCACAGCTTGCGCTGTGCACATGGCTTCAAGTGGCAGCCCTGGCCAAGCTGAAATGCTGCTCAGCCACCCCTGTGATGGGCAGTGGGGGCTGGGGTCTCACCAGGAGGTTCAGAGGACTCCCCTCTGCTTACCAAAGTTATCCTGATCCCAGCTGTAAGTGTAGCAGCGAGCGGCAGGGATGTGGATGGTGTGGAGCTTGTGGGGCTGACCTTCACCTGGGAAGAAAGGAGGGAGAGGAGGTAAGAGTGCAGGGCCTCCCAGTACTGCTCCTGACAGCTCTCCTAGCCAGGAGGAGGTGACACCCACCCCAATGACACACTTTGGGCAGCACAGACCATGCAGAACACAGATGGTGATGCTGTTGTTCACATGAAATCGCACACAATTGGGACAAGGGGGCATTTCACAGCTTTAAGAGCTATCAGACATCATTGCTACCATGGGTTTCTAATCTAATCATGTGGGTTTTCATCTCGCCCGCAAAGGCTGGACACACTTTTGGTTGTTGCTGTTACAAAGACAACAAACCCTCTGTGGCTCATGGCTTGGTTATGAGATAGAGCCTGGGCTGCTGGGGCTTCTGTTGTAGTTGGATGTCATGGGTTTAGCAGCAGCAGTCATTTTTCTTTAAGCAGTAGCTGGTGTAGCACTGTGTTTTGACAGCTTACACATTTCTTCGTCCAACTTCCCTGGGTGTCGTGACCTAGTGCTACACCTAGGTTGAAACTGTGCAGAACTGCTCCTCACTGCTGCAGGGCTGAGCTGGCAGCAAACCTTGCAGGCAAGAGGAGCCCAGGGAGGGGGTTCTCACCCGTGATGGCAGGAAAGGAGGCGGCCCCAGCGATGTCCCGCAGCACGGCCTGCAGCCGCTCCCGCGCCAGGACAGGGTCACTGCTGGCAGCTGCAGCCTCCTGAGCATCCGTGGCCGTGGCGTAGATCTCTGAGAGCTCTTCCAGGGTCTTGGACTGCGTAAGCAGAGTCCGGGTGAGAGATCAAGGGGGCACTCCCACAGGAGCAACACACAGGTCTTTGGGCAGGACCATCAACTGCCACTGGGGAATTCTCCCCACTGCTTCTACCCCCTTCATGGAATCCCAGACTGGTTTAGGTTGGAAGGGACCCTAAAGCTTATCCAGTTCCACCCCCTGCCATGGGCAGGGACACCTTCCACTAAAGCAGGCTGCTCCAACCCCTTCCAACCTGGCCTTGAACACTGCCAGGATGCCCATCACCTGAGATGTGCCCTGGAACTTTTGCAAAGGAAACCAAAAGAAGTGTTTGGAAAGCTCTAAGGGGTTTTCTTGACAATGCTTTGTCTGCCCCTTCTCTCCACCAAAGCAAAGTGTTTCTCTGGTCAAGCACTTCTGCTGCATTTCAAACCCGGGGCATTTCCTCTCTCCTCATAGGTATGGGGAAAGGAGTAAAAGGGTAAAAGGCAAGTGAGATACTCCACAAACCGGAAGTGCAGACCTCAGCTCTAACCGAGGGGAAGATGTGCACTCTTCCTACAAGTAGTGTTATCAAAAGTTCTTTTCTTTTGTCAACCAAGTACTTTTTTTTGTCAGAAAACCCAGCAGCCAAGCGCATGAACCCACACCAGCAGTGCTGTGGCATGGCCGAGCTCCCCAAGCCTACCTTCAGGACGTGGTGCAGGCTGTCCAGGTCACAGCAGGTGCCAAAGTTGGCCTGGTAGAGATGCTCGAGCAACAGGATGAGCGTTGGGCGCTGCGGGTGCTCGCTGGAGCTCAGCCTCTCAGCGATGGAGAGGAACTCGCTCTGTACCTCAGAGGGGTTAAGCAGCAGCACCGTCCTAGTGGGCACAAGGCAATGGGCTTAGGCCAGAAGACAGGCCTGGACACCAGGGGCACATGAAACTTGGACCAATGCACTCTAGATGGCAGTGTCCTCTCACGATAGGCACGACCAGAGGGTCTCAGGGCTGCCCGATGCAGCTGCAGTGCCAGGGAGCAGGAAATGGATGAGAATCCTCTCTCTTGCTCCTTGGCACCAGGTCTCCTGCCACACGTGCAGTATCACCAGCCCAGTCAACCCCAGGCCGGGCTCTAGCTCAGCAGCCAGTTGTCCTAACTGACATCCAGCACATACAATGAAGGGGAGGGTTGAAAATAAGAATGGCCCCCAAAACATCCTCCCCTGCAAGACGCAGGTCAGAGCATCACTTCTAGGCTATAAGGAGACGAGCCGCATCCTTCAGATGTAATTTTGCTCTGGACCATAACATGAATATCCACAGGCTTTAGACTCCCAAACCTGCAGCCAGAGAGCACATGCCTCCATTGGCAGATACTGAGCAAAAATGACTCTGAATTAAGGATGTGCTCTGGTGTGCTTGCTACTACAGAGCTCAGGCAATGGGCAAAAGTTTTCAATAAGCACCAGGTTCAGCTTGTGTACAGCCAGGTTTTCAGGGCTTTTTATGCAAATACAGCCACCCTGCTGTAAGTCATTGGTGGCTGCACCAGTATAAGCAATGTAGTGCAGCAGAGCTGTGCTGGGAAAGCAACACAGCAGCACCAGTGCAGCTGGGTGGGATACAGACACAGATTCAGGCGTGCACAGCATGAGTGAGAAGCCAGAATAGCAGGAGAACCCTCCTGCAGAGTGGAGGTGTCTGTGCGCAAGTGACTGTCCCTGGGGCACACACTGCAGCCAGGAAGGGCACATGCTGCCCAGGCTCATTTCCCTGTTCAGAAGGCGTCTTGGCAGGAGGAAGGTTCAACCTCAGATAAGGTGCAAAGTCTGACTGTGCTGCAAGGCTTTCAGTAATCATTGCATGGGGATGGACTCGCTTCTGACCCCCTTTGGGGTGGTGGCTCCCAAACACGCAGATCAAAGCATCTCCTCCCAGTTCTCCAGTGCGTGCTGAGATCCTGTGGTGCTCTTGTGGAGGAGACTGCCTCCTCCTCTCCCCTGGAGACTGGCCCTGTTCACCCAGCTCTGCAGCCCCACAGGATAACCTACATAGGGAGCCCACAGACTCTGACCCACAGCTGGGAAGCCACTCTCCACATCCCTTCCCACAGCTCAGCCCATTTCTTCTCCCCAGAACCTACTGCTATATCCCCGAGATGCCCTCGCTGCAGCCCCACTGCTCCTTAAGCAGTGGGAGATCATGGGGATGCTGCAGCATGGCACCAACAGTGCCAATGGCCACACTTACACAGTGGAACTCTGGTAGTTCTTCATGGGCAGCCCCTGTTCTGTCCTCACCAGCCTCTGGAAGGAGATACCTGGGAAAAGAGCAGAGGACATGAGACACAGCACTGCTGCAGACTGCTCTGCCTCAGAGGCACATTGACTTTTTCTCCTAATGTGATGCTAACCTGGCTGAGCTGCTGTCCAGAGTGGTCGCAGCAGCATCAAAAGTCCTTGTGGGGACAAGACTCAGTCATCATGTAAGCCCAGGAGCAAGGAATGTAAAGGGTAAAAGCCCAGAGTGATGATAAAGCAACCAAAGAACGGGATGGGAGAGCTGCTCCATCCAGTCCCTTTTGCTGCACCGCTGATGTGGAAGCACATGTTGTTCATGCAGTCCCCCTGATTACAGCAGCACTCACTCCTCTTGCAAAGGCATCAGCCCCAGTCGGCACATAAAAGATACCACATTCTTGACTAATACTGACAGCATCTTGTTCTCAGTTAATATTCACCCTCCTCTCAATAAAAAGCTTTTGCTTCAGCCTTGGAGCAGGCCACAGAGGCCACGCAACAAGCTTATAAGGTCCTGGTCAGTTTAGCAGCAGAGGACATGTTTTCTGCTGCTCCTGGCTCCAGTTGCGGGGGGAGGCCATGGAGAGGGGCAGCTCTGGGCTCCCCAGCCCCATCAGACCAACATCTCCCACACAGAATCTTTTGGCAGGGGAGGGGAAATCTCATCTGCTTGTGGGAAGGGAAAAGCTTTTGGACCAAAATCCCCAGCTCACACATCCTCAGCACCAGCAATGGTGGTGATGGGACAAGAGCAGAAGGTAGCAATTCCCACCCCAGCACTGGGGGTTTTCCAGCCATCTGTAAACACCGTCCCAACTGGTGCCATAACAATAAATGACCAGGAAGGAGCTGGGGAAGTCTGTGGCTGCACCAGCATGGGGTGAGCATCCTCATGCCTCATGTCTGTGCTGGCCCTGCTGCTCTGAGCTGGAGGCTGAATACAGCACAACAGCCCAGCCAGACCCTGCCTGGTGCCCATGGCCATTTATGCCAGTGGAGCCTTGAGCTGGGGGTAGAAGAATCAGTTCAGTGCCAGCACTGCAGAGGGTTTGGGGTTTATTTCAATGTTTTTGTTCCTTTGAAAGCACCTTTCTCCATCTGCACCTACAAGCTCCCACCCCAGGAGAGACCCTCTGTCTCATGTCCCCTTCCCAGCACTCCAAAGCAGCTGCCTAGATTAGGGATGGGGGTAAGGTCCCCAGCCTCAGCTCATGTACCCATCCAAGGCCTCATAGGTCCTGCTCAGATCCAGTCTTGCTGCCATGACCCTGCACAGGAGTAAACAAGTCCTGAAATGTGCTCTGTGTGATAACAGCTCTCCATAAGACACCAATACACAGGGAGATTAGGAGAAAGGGCCTTTTAGAAATAATTGGAAGAGCTGCTCCATTGGGAACAACAGGACATCTACAAGGAGGCCTTAATTAGGAGGAATGCTGCTGCTGCTGATAGATGTGTCCAAAGCTGTATCACAAGGTGTCTCAGCTGTAAAGAAAGAGCCAGGGAGCCCCTCAAGCCCTATGGAAATCTCCACGCAAGGGCAGGCTCAGAGGCTACAGCCACCTTGATGCTGATGAATGGCTCCACTGTTATCACCCCAGTTACACCACTGAGCATCTCGGACAAAGCTCAGGGCTGGGCAGGAGCAGCCATATGTGCTTTGCCATGGAAAAGACCCACCAGACCGAAAGGCAGCCAGGAAACAGTTACACATTCTGCTAATTCACACTGGACCAGAGCTGAGCATTCCAAGGATGCACCCATCAGCTTGCATGCAAGGCAGCCACCCAAAACACAACCCTCCTCCACTCCTCCAGAGGAATCTAGTGTCACCCTATGCTGGGAAAATCATCCAGAGGATGGAGGGCAGAGCTCCTCATGCCCTGGAAAAGGTGAGGGTTGGGAGGCACGAGGTAGATGTGGACACCTCACTCAAGGGATGCATGAAGTAAGTGGGGTGGAAGAAAGCAGCACCATAAGAGCCTCAGGATCAAACCTGGGCTGTCACAGCAGCGGGTGGCCTAGGGGAGCAGTGGGGCAGGAGTGCTTACCAGGGGCCTTAAGCTCATTGCTGATGAAGGTGAGCAGCTTGCGGAAGATGTCACAGTAAGGCACGGGCCAGGTCAGGAAGCTGTGGTACACACCGGCAGCTTTCAGAAGCAGGTCGGAGCCCGATGGGAAATGGGGAGCCTGCAGGGGATGTGGAGACACCGTTAGGAAGGGAGCGAAGATACGGGCTCGAGCACTGTGTCAAAACTTAAGGGCTTAGGCTGGAAGTGGGAGGAGAAGAAGAGAAACAGAGCAGAGGTTCATCCTGCAACACCCCGTCCTCTCACAAAGAAGGGTCAAAGTACCTCCCCCCTGGGCAGAGCTCTGAGAAAGCTCCATCCGCTCTGCACCTTCCCAACCTCCTGACTGTGGCTCACATGCCAAAGCCTATATATATATTTCTTCTTTACAACCAGAGATCCATACAGATGAATGGCATCACAGCCTGTGCTTTTGAAAGATCTGGCAGCAATGATTTCCTCGGGATAATGATGCATTGTGCTAATAATAATAATAATAAAGGGTTTCCTGTAAAGGCTCCGCTCCTTTGTAGCAGTGCTGCCTTTACATTTTGCACAAGTAAAGGGTAATGAAAAACTTCGGCTTCTCTGTACAGAGGTATCGTCCATCTCCCTTTCTGATTAGCCCATCTTCAAATAAAAAGTTTAAAACACACTGAAGCTCATTTTTTACATCTCTCAGCTCATGAAATGGTTGCTGGTCTTGGTCCTTGTAGATTCTTATAGCATCATTTTCTGAGATTAACTGATCAGAGCAGACCATGATGTTTGAACAAAAGCCACTGCGATTCCGGTGACTGCTCTGCTGGGCTCCACAGGGAGTGGCTCCACACCCCATGCATCCCAGGGGCTGGGATCAAGCTATGTGCAGCAGTCTCAGGACTTACATATAGGACTGCGTAGTAGAAGAGCAGAGCCAGGGGCATTACGAGGTCGTAGTCGCACTTCTCCTGCACCTGTAGGAAACAGCCCAGGACAGAAGGATGAGCTGGGGTGCTCCCCATGAGCATCACCCAAAAGCATCCTTGGATGTGCCAAAGAGACTTCCCAACAGTATAGCAAAGCACCGAACCCACCACATCACCCTCCCCAGAACTTTTCCTGTCTCTGTGGGAAAATAACCCTTGAAGCCCCAGTAGCCCACACTAATGGGACTGTCAGGTCAGCACAGACTGCTGCTCTGCCTTCACCTTCAAGAAGCTGAACTTGGCCAAGCTCCAAGCCCTCTGATCATAGAATCATAGGTTGGCATCCCAAATACTGAACCCAGCCTTTAAAGCTTGTGTGAAGAGCCCAAGCAGAGAGGGGGCTGCAGCAGAAAGTCTGCTCCAGCTGAACAGAATCACAAAATCCCAGGCTGGTTTGTGTGGGAAAGGACCTTAAAGCTTATCCAGTTCCAGCCCCTGCGGGACACCTTCCACTAGGGCAGCCCCTGTGTCCAACCTGGCCTTGAACACTGCCAGCGATGGGGCAGCCACAGCTTCTCTGGGCACCCTGTGCCAGCGCTTCAGCACCCTCACAGGGAAGAGCTTCTGCCTAAGAGCTCATCTCAGTCTCCCCTCTGGCAGGTTAAAGCCATTCCCCTTGTCCTGTCCGTACAAGCCCTCATCAAAATCCCCTCTCCAGGTTTCTTGTGGCCCCTTTAGGGACTGGAGCTGCTCTAAGATCAGCCCAGCCTTGCAAAGCTCAGCAGCATGGTGCACACCATGTATTCTTGTCCCAGACTCTGCCACTGAATAGTCAGCAGAATTATTTCACTGAGAGACACACGGCTCGAGGATACACTCACCTCCTTCTTGAGCACAGGAATAAGCCCTAATATAATAAAGCACTATCTGCAAACACTATCTCCAACTAAACATGTTCCAGCTATTAAAAAAACATCTAGGATGAAACTGAAAATACAGCTTGGCAGCCTTTCTTTCCCCAGAAATGAAAAGCAACATTTACCCCATCACATGAATCCCAGCACTGAGGATTTAGGAAACACATCACCATTTCCTGCCACATCAAAGGATCCCTCCAAGGTCTTCCCAGCAGCAGCACGGGGTGACCCTGCTCAAGCGATGATGCGTCAAGCCTCTGCAGCATACGACAGGACCGTGTAGGCTGACAGGATCAGCCCTGCTGCAGCTTCACCTCCCTGCTGTGCTTGGCCCAGTGCAGCACAGTGCAAACCTGCCTGCATCCAGCATCCCAGCTCCACGCCTGCTCTGCAGGAAGCCCAGCAGAGCTACAGCAGATTCCATCAAACCAACAGGAAACTTCCCAGTTGCTTTAATTTGGACTAACACCTCCCAGTGTACACCAGGGGAAGGCACAGGGAAATCTGGTTCCATGCATGCAGCCCCTGCGTGACTCTAAGCACCACTTCGGGAAATCAAATCCCTTCCCCATGGATCTGCAGTGCTGCCAAAGAGTAAACACTGGTGATAGGTTTTTCTCTTGTAGCTCCCCATGTGCTGAAAGGTGGTGGGACACACAGAGTTGCTCCCATGAGGGTTTTGGACCTACAGACCCAGCATCATCCCAAGCTCCACTGCTTCAGCAGCACCTTACCACAACCCAGAATCACCCACCATTCCACAGGGAATGGCTTTAACCTGCCAGAGGGGAGACTGAGATGAGCTCTTAGGCAGAAGCTCTTCCCTGTCAGGGTGCTGAGGCACAGGGTGCCCAGAGAAGCTGTGGCTGCCCCATCCCTGGCAGTGTTGAAGGCCAGGTTGGACACGGGTTTGGAGCAAGCTGCTCTAGTGGAAGGTGTCCCTGCTCATGGCAGGGGTTGGAACTGGATGACCTTTAAGTTCCCTCATTTCTGGCAAGCCCCGGAGCTGCCCCAGCCTCAACAACATCCCCCCACTCACCTCCTTGGCCTTGCTGAGGATCTTCTCCACAAGGATGATGTAGTTGCTGGCGTCCCGGCTCACCAGCTCCTGCAGGCTCCAGCAGTTGAGGCACAGCCCAGCTGCAGGGAGACAGAGCTGCTGTCACCCACAGCCAGTTCAGAGGGGTCACAGGAGGGATAAACATGGGGAGGGGTTCAGGGTGAAGGTGTTTGCTGCCTGTGTCACATCACGGTGGAGGAGAAAACCTTGTGCCCTCATTCTGAATGGATCCAATCTCAACAAATGGTGCTTATTTCAGCAACACAGCTTCATGCTCAAGCACTCTCACTCATACAGCCCAACGCACCAGAGAAGCTGGGTAGCTGTCATAACTGCACTGATAAATGCATGCTGCAGAGGCCAGAGGGGTGCACATGGAATAGGTGGATGCTCACCTTCATTGTGCCTGAGCATGGAAGACCCATTGGTGTGAGCCCTTGCCCTGACCCCCCATCACAAGCACCCCAGATGCCCCAACTGTGAACTCACTCAAACCCTGCAAGATTCAGTTTCCATCTGGCACAAACATAACCCCCTCCAGCTGCACTACACATGAGGGAAGATGCTCCATCACCTCGACCAGCTTCCTCACACCCTGGCAAAGCACCATCACATCAGCATCATTAAGCCTGCCCAGCATTTATTCCATCTCTTAGCTCGTACAGATTTTCATTAAATACATTAAACCCCACCAGAAGTTTAGCCATATTGAGAAGGGTGAATTGCCATGCAAAGGGATGGAGAGTCCCTCACTCCAGCTGACTGAAACCCTCCCGGTCTCCAACACCAGACATCTGCTTCTTGCTGCTGGGACATAACTGGTGACAATGGCCCAAGGTGTTTCCCGAGGCCGTCGTTCTCCTTGGAGGTCAGGGCCACCTCCCAGATGGTCCTAGAGGAAATGATCAGTGTGAAGCCTGCCAGGCGACTCCATTCATCCTGGTCTCGCTTCCCAAGGGAGGAGGCAGTGCTCGCCAGCTCCTGCAGACCCGGACCTTTAGGTCAAGACCAGAGCAGCACCTCCTCCTCCTTCCAGGGCCCCAGCACCACACACAGCCCCATAGAGGGAAGTTATGGGGAAATGTCAAGCAAACAGCCTAACAAATATCTGTATCTCCTCCATTCCACACTGCCATGGATTTCTTCACGAGGAGTGGATCCAGTCCACACAGCTCAGCCACAGCCCATGATAAGGTTTAGAAGCCCTGGCATGGGGGCTTTTCCAGTTTCAGTCCAAAACCAAACCCAAGAGAAATAGAGCATCTCACACTGCAGAGATTGGGGCTAGTGATCACAGAGGGAAAATAAACACAAATCCAGCTGCTTTTCACTCACTCAGCCTATTAAGCAGCATGAGCTTAATATGAAACATGAGCACCAAGTTATGTGTATTGCCTGTCGGAGTGGAGCTACCAAGGAAGAAGCAATGCCATGAGCAGGCGAAAGGATAGTGCATTCACCACAAAGCCAGAGGGCACACTTGTCTGTCCCATCCCTCAAACATTATTCCCAGATGCAGAGACTGTAAATTCATCAGCCATACAAAGATGCCATAGAAACACCTTTACACACCATCCAGGTGCTAAACAAGATTAGGTTAAACTAGGGGAGAGGCCTGCTGTGGTGACCCAGCCGGGAGAAGGCCTTCTATGAAGGGGATACGGAACTGATGGACAGGGGTAGAGCAGTTGATGTCATCTACCTGGACTTGCGCAAAGTATTTAACACTGTCTCACATGACATCCTTGTCTCTAAGTTGGAGAGACATCAATTTGATAGGTGGACCACTCAGTGGATAAAGAACTGGCTGGATGGCCACACGCAAAGAGTTGTGCTCAATGGCTCAATGTCCAGCTGGAGACCAGTAACAACTGGTGACCCTCAGGGATTGGCGTTGGGACTGGTCTTATTCAATATCTTTGTCAGTGCCATGGACAGGGGGATTGAGTGCACCATCAGCAAGTTTGCCAATGACACCAAGCTCTGTGGCTCAGTTGATATGTTGAAGGGAAGGAATGCCATCCAGAGAGACCTTGACACGCTTGTGAGGTGGGCTGATGACAACCTCATGAAGTTTAACCATGACAAGTGCAAGGTCCTATACCTGGGTCAGAGCAATCCCAGGTTGGGCAGAGATGAGATTCAGAGCAGCCCTACGCAGAAGGACTTGGGATGTTGGTTGATGAGAAAATGAGCATGAGTCAGCAGTGTGCTCTTGCAGCCCAGAAAGCCAACCATATCCTGGGCTGCATCAAAAGGAGTGTGACCAGCAGAATGAG
>JASSUY010010671.1:0-63648 GCA_032466535.1 Forpus xanthops
TCAGCCTGGAGAAGAGAAGGCTGCGTGGAGACCTCAGAGCAGCCTTCCAGTATCTGAAGGGGCCTATAGGGATGCTGGGGAGGGACTCTTCACTGGGGACTGTGGTGACAGGACAAGGGGTAATGGGTTCAACCTTAAGCAGGGGAAATTTAGACTGGATATGAGGAAGAAATTCTTTACTGTGCGGGTGCTGAGGCACTGCGGTGGGTTGCCCAGGGAAGCTGTGAATGCTCCATTGCTGGCGGTGCTCAAGGCCGGGTTGGACAGAGCCTTGGGTACATGGTTTAGTGGGAGGTGTCCCTGCCCATGGCAGGGGGTTGGAAGTGGATGATCTTGAGATCCTTTCCAACCCCAACTATTCTATGATTCTATGATCTTGATTGAACTCCTTGGCTTAGTTTGCTAAGGTGGCATTCTGGGTGGTTCCACCTTACAGTGCCTAGTTTGAAATAACCTTCCAGAGTGCCTCTGCAGAGGGCAGACACTCAACATTTCTTACAGCAGGTCTTAAAATATCTGTGGGAAGCTTCCAAAAAACATTAATCAGAGGCCATCATTGCCCTAGTAAATGTGGCTATTTCTCTGCATTTCACAGTCAGTTCAGCAAGCATAAGCTGTTCACAAGGTCCAGAGTGTTCATTTCGGGTGTCTGAAGATGATGAGGGGATTACTAAATGCTGATTAAGTAACTACATGATGATTAGATGACTGCAGATGGTGTTATTTAATCACAGAATTGTAGTCATTCAGGTTGGAAGGCACTTGAGAAGCCTGTAGCCCAACGTCCTGCACAGAGCAGGGTCAGCACTGAATTTCGATAAGATTGCTCTGGTCTTTGTCCAGTGGGCTCTTGCAAACCTTAAAAGACATTTCTGAAGCTGTGCTCTGATGCCAAAGATCTTAGCTAGGTGTGCTATAGCTTTCCTCAGAGGCTTTAAACTCTCTTTCTGTTGGCACTCGTTGCCAATACAGGTATGCTGCTTCAGTTCTTGATAAGCCTAACTTCACTGATCACTGTGTGCTAGATGTTTAGAATGTCTCTGATTGAATGTGCAGTTGCTGCAGGAATAGCTGGGTGATATTTTGACAAGTGGTAATCATTGTTGCTGTAATTTAATCAGAAAATCTGCCCACCTTCATTTATTTTAGGCAGATTGTTCTCATTTGTTTCTGGTACCTATTTGGATGCTAACTAGTTAATTAAGGGCAGTCTAAAAGGACAACCCAGTGTAAAGCAGTGCAGTATTCTCATTCCAGATATTTAGGAAGTCTGAAGTTTGGTGCTGCTTTGGTGGGGATATGTTCAGCATAGCTCTAAGGAGCCTTGGAAACTTTATTGACCTTAGTTCAATTCGCTAATCATACAGCACATCCCCAACCCTGTATGTTACTGGAGATGGAGTAACAAGTTCCAAAATAGGTCCCAGGGAAGAAAAGGAGTCTGAATAAAAAAGAAAGTCCTATGGCACTGAAACTGCACCAAGTGCTGTATGATCATTCACTAGCCAATGACCAAGGGTAAGTTCAGACAATGATTGAGAAGGGTGTCTCGGGGTTAGAATTCACAAATCAAACAGAAACTTCTACTTTTGAACCCAAGCCAGGTACTGATATCCCAGGTTACATAGAAAGAAGCAAGGAAAGAGGACAAGTTGGTTCCTGCTTTCTTTTTCTTTCCTGAGGTCTCATCACTGTGCCCTCCCAACAGCCAGGAGGCAGAGCAGCCTTGTCAACATTAAGGATTTCAAAGGAGGGCAGAACATGGCCACGTGCAACTATTTGCAAAGGGCTTTTGCTGTCAGCAAAGGGCGTGTGGTTCTTCAGTATTTCTGCATTAACTGGCAGAAATACTGCTGGGGGGGAGTTTCTGAAGTGTCAAATTGGTCTCAGGGCTGTATTTGACCTTTGATTGCTTGTGTTTGTCTCCTTAGGTCACCAAGATTCTCAGTGACACTGATTCAGATATCAAGGCCTCCCTTACTGTGTCGTGCTTGGGAGAAGGAGACTGGAGCAACCTTGGACATCCTCGCTTTCAGGAAATCATTAATCTGAAGCTGAATCCTGATCCAGTTCTGCCAGAAATGGATGGGGTGTCTGAGTTTGCGGAATATGTCTCTGAGACAGTTGACGTGCCATCTCCATTTGATCTTCTGGAGCCACCCACCTCAGGGGGCTTTCTGAAGCTTTCTAAGCCCTGCTGCTACATCTTCCCTGGGGGAAGAGGTGATTCTGCTCTCTTTGCTGTCAATGGGTTTAACATCCTTGTGGATGGTGGCTCTGACAGAAAATCCTGCTTCTGGAAGCTGGTAAGGCACCTGGATAGAATCGACTCGATCCTGCTCACCCACATCGGTGCAGACAACCTACCTGGCATCAATGGGCTGCTGCAGAGGAAAGTTGCTGAGCAAGAGGAGGAACAGTCCCAGGGCTCTACCAACTACAGTGACTGGATGAAGAACCTGATTTCTCCAGAGCTAGGGGTGTTTTTTTTTAATGTTCCTGAAAAACTCAAGATGCCTGAATCATCCATGAAAGTAAAGAGGAGCATCGAAGAAGCTTGTCTGACACTGCAGTATCTCAGCAGGCTAGGCATTAAAGCAGAGCCTCTGTACAGGGTGGTGAGCAGTACCATTGAACCTATCACACTTTTCCATAAAATGGGAGTGGGTAAGCTGGACATGTATATACTGAATCCTGTCAAGGACAGTAAAGAAATGCAGTTCCTAATGCAGAAATGGGCTGGTAATAGTAAAGCAAAAACTGGAGTAATTCTTGCAAGTGGGAAAGAAGGTGAAATTTCTGTTCCCTATCTCACGTCCATCACAGCCCTGGTAGTGTGGCTCCCAGCCAGCCCAACAGAGAAAATTGTACGGGTTTTGTTTCCTGGAAATGCTCCTCAAAATAAGATACTGGAAGGTCTTGAGAAACTCAAGCACCTGGATTTCCTGAGGTACCCAGTGGCTACTCAGAAGGATATCACTTCTGGAATACCTCCAACTGTGCTGAAGCAGACCAAGATTAAACAAAGAACTGACAGTAAAGAGAGTCTGAAGTCTTCTCCCAAACCACCTGTGACAAAGCAAGCTAAGAAAGAAGAGGCCATGGAGGAGGGGATTAAGGAGGTAAAACCAGAAGTCATAAAGGATGCTAAAATTGAGAAAAAGGTTAAAGAACACTCAGAGAAAATTCCTGAGAAACCTGTTAAACATGAAAAGGTAAAGACAGAGACAAGTGATGCTCTGAAGGCTGAGAAAAGAAAACTGGCAAAAGACAAGGTTGGAAAAAAGCATCTCAAAGAGAAAGTGTCCAAACTAGAGGAGAAGAAAGACAAAGAAAAGAAAGAGATTAAGAAGGAGAAAAAGGACTTAAAAAAAGATGATGGAAAGAAAGAGGAAAAAAAAGATTCCAAGAAAGAGGATAAAAAGAAAGAAACAAAACCAGAGCCCAAAAAAATTTCTAAACCAGACTTAAAACCATTTACCCCAGAAGTGAGAAAAACATTATACAAGGCAAAAGTTCCAGGCAGACTCAAAACTGAGAAGATCAAGATCAAGCCTGAAAAGGAAATACCTGCTGACCTGAAGATGTCTCCAATGGAGAAGGCACCTGTGCACGTGGAGCCAGAAGAGGCTTCCATAGCAGAACAGAGGTTAGTCCTATCTTCACCAGAAGATCTTACAAAGGACTTTGAGGAAATGAAGCATGAGGAGAAAGAGGCCTTGCAGGTGACTCAAGAAGTGTCTGGTGTTGAGGTTAGTGATCAGATCATGAGAATACCTGAAGCTGAGATGAAAGACTCTGCTCAGAGCTGCCTTCAAGTGGATCTGCTTTTGAAAACAAATATTGCTGATCAGGTAATGACTACTGCTGACAAGGAAAAAGCATCAACAGCAGAGGAAAAGACAGTCCCTCAGCTAGAACCGAGAGCAGGACTTGCTGGAAAAACAGAGGATGAAAGAAGAATAGATGAAAATAGTGATGTGAAACACTGCGAGACAAAAGCTGAGTGGGACAAGGGCGTTCAGGTGTTGACAGACAAAGAACAGGTACCATCACAGATAGACCTCTTAGCAAAGGGTGTTCAATCATCAGTGCTCAGAGAGCAAGAAAAGGAGGAAGGGGAGAAAATCCCTTTGGACAGAAAACAGAGGGAAACAGAAACAAAGACTTGTGAGGGGACAGAGGCACAGGAAGAGAGTGAGAAGGAGAAGAGAGAAGATGTAATAGAAAAGGCAGAACTGGAAGAAAAGGAAGAACACCCTGTGAATGTAGAGGAGAAGGAAAAGAACAAAAACTTCTATAAGCTGAATCAGGATGAGAGGGAGGATAAAATATTTACCCCCACAGAAAAGGAAAAAGAATTTAGTGACATGGGTGAGAAAAACAAGTTACTTGGAAAGGACATAAGAAAGGAAGAGTCATATCTGAGCAGTCTGCCAGTCGCACCAGGGGCAACAGCAGAACATGTGTCATATATCCAAGATGAAACAATCCCAGGATACTCTGAAACAGAGCAGACCATTTCTGATGAAGAAATACATGATGAACAGGAAGAGAGGATCCCACACTTGAAGTATGATGTCAATGCCTATGACATTTCTGTTCCTGACCACCCAGGCTCTTTTGAAGTAATACATGGAATACAGGCCATGCCTACTGCTGACCTTTCAGCCAAGGGCTATGTTGGCCAGGAGTCTGAAATCCTGGCATATCCTACAAACATTGTGGCAGCTCCTCTTGCTGAGGAGGAACATATATCCTCTGCTACCTCCATTACAGAATGTGATAAGCTTTCGTCTTTTGCAACTTCAGTAGCAGAAGACCAATCTGTTGCATCTATAACAGCACCACAGACAGAAGAGACTGGGAAAAGCTCTTTACTTTTAGACACAGTAAACAGCATGCCTTCCTCTCGGACTGAAGCAACCCAAGGTCTCGACTATGTTCCCTCTGCTGGCACAATCTCTCCTACATCATCCTTGGAGGAAGACAAATATTTTAAATCTCCACCCCCTGAAGATTTCCAAGCGTTAGCAGAAGGAGAGAGAAAACTGGAAGCTCAAAGAAAAGATCTTCATGAAGAGGCAGAAGATGAAGAGGAAGAAGAAGATGGGACTCCAAATATTGAAATGCCTGAGAAACTCAAGGGACATTACAGTGCCCCCGTGTTTGCTCATCAAGGATGTCCTGATAACGTGTTAATCGATGTTCCCACGCAAGTGATACAAACTCCTGGTCTGCCGCTGTCCTCTGAAGAAACACCATTTTCCCAGGTTGATGCTGCAGAGGCTGAAGAACGATGCATGAGTCCTGACGACAGTACAGTCAAAATGGCCTCTCCCACCACTTCTGGCCCCACTAGTGCAGGACACACACCTTTCTACCAGTCTCCAGTGGAGGAAAAACTAGAAACAGTAGATTCAGATCTATTTGAAAAACAAAGAGATGATGCTGCCAAGAAAGTGGAAGGCCAAACTTCTGTTGTGGTGAAGGGAACCAAGGGTGAACCTCTCGGAGAAGACGAGGTATCCGCAGCGAAATATAGACATGAAAAAGAAGTGCCTGGACCTGTACAGCACAAGCCAGACCTGGGCAGTGATGTTCCAGTGTTGCCTGGAGAGGAGGTGCAGGAAGAACCCCTGCGGAAGGAGGAGCTGCCCTGGCTCTCCTACCATAAGCAGGACACAGTGGTGACAGGGGAGAAGGAAGAGCGTCCTGTGTGGCTCCACCCCAGCACAGATATGTTTTTGGAGCCAGAAAAAGAGCAAGGAACTAAATCCATGACAGAAAGTTTAATGGGATTTTCCAAGCACTTGTCCTTTGAGCCATTCTCTACCGCAGAAACATCTCCAGGAAGTGTGGATGCTCCACAGTTCACAAGCCAAAGCAAATCTGAAAGTGACAAATCTTCACAGTTTTCACCAGATGACACCAAATCGCTTTCTTTTACAGAAGAAAGTATTGGTAAAGAAAAGTCTTCAGATATTTCTGTTAAGGGAGTGCCTGCAGAAGAAGGAAAACTGCTGTATTTCTCAGGAGACGCCTCAGAAGAGGACAAATCATCTCGTGTCTCCATTAAAGACATTTCTCCAGAAGAGACCAAATCCATTTCTCTCACCGAGAGCCCCAGCAAGGAAATCTCTTCAGACATTTTTATTAAGGGAATTTCTCCAGAAGACATCAAATCTCTTAGTTTCACTGAAGAAAAAGCTATGTCTGACTTTACTGCTGAATTACATTCAGAAGCTATGAAATCCCTGGATTTCACAGAGCAGAGCCCAGCTGCATATGGAAAATCATTGCAAATTGTTGCCAAAGAACTCACAGAAGAAGTGTCAAAATCTTTTCCCTGTCCAGAAAGTGGCTCAGTTAAAGACACATCACTCAGAGAGAGTTCAACTGAAGATACGTCTCCAGATGACAGCAGTTTATTTTCTGCATCAGAAAAGGGTCTGTTTAGGGGAAGAAATGCAGGCTCTCCGGAGCTATCTCCAGATGCAAAGGGCTTACACTTCACAGAATGTGGCCCCCTTGAGGATAGAACATCTTCACACATTTCTGCTGAAGGTGTCAAACCTTGCAGGTTCAGCGAAGCTCAGGAAGAAAAATCTCCGGAAATGGAAGACTTCTACATGAAAGATTTAAGTTGTGAGAAGAAAGTGTGGTTCCCAGAAGAGGTGGAGGAGAAACCTGTGCAGGGAAGGAGGCAAAGATATGATGAAGAGAGAGAGAGCACGTTCTTGGATGAGGTACCAGCATATGAAACAAAATCCTCTCCTAAACTGCGAGAGGAGGAGATGCTGTCTCCGCAAGTGCCTGCCAGTCACACCTGGAGGGGAGCAGAAAGGGGAATACAGGGCCCTGCATATGTGTATCTTCAGGAAGGAAGAGAGGCTGGAAGAGGAGGGCAGTTACCCAGGGAAGAGGATGAGAATCTCTGCCATGCTGAAGACAAACCTGTGCCGCAGCAAGCAGAAACAGCGTGTTTAAAAACAGAATCGTGTGATTACAAAGAAGACGCACAGAAGAGTGCCAAACCTGTGTCAGAAACAAAGAAAGAGGAAATTGTTCCTACTGACATCACGCTCCCAGAAAGAACACGAACGGAAAGTTCTCCTCTGTCTTGTCAATACATCTTTGGTGAGGAAAATCAGGCCAAAGCATTAACTGGAAACAAACAAAGGCAAGAACTGTTCTTGACATCTAAACAAGATTACTCCTACTTAGGTGATGATGAGAAAGCTGCCCTCGATATCTATGCAGAGTCACTAGACCAAGCACTGACAGCATCTCCCCTGTCTGTAATAGCTACTGGTCAGGAAAAGGAGATTGATGTGCCACCAGAAACAGAGAGGCCTCACCAGTTAGATCAGTGCGAGCCACTTTTACAGGAGGAAATCCCACTGAAGATGAAATCGGTGAAATCAGACATCAGTGTTTTGCATCAGGAAATAGACTGTAAATACAAGTCAGATAGAAAGCAAGAGGATGACTGTGAATCCACTAAAGGTCTCTATGACTCTACAGGAAGAAAAGAGCAGATGGCAGCAGCATCTTCTCCGTTGCAATCTGCAAGACCGGCAGAATATGAATATATAGCAGCATCCCCAGAAGGAAGTGCTCCAGGGTCAGGGCAGCGCGCACACTCCCTCCTAGGACAAGGTCCTTGTCAAAAAAGCAGTGCTGCCATGGGCCATGCTGAGGCTGCAGGTTCCGCCAGCCAAGTGGCATATCCTCCAGAGACCTATTCCATGGGCTCCCCTGAGCCCTATTCCTGTGAGGAAGGGGTCTGCAGACCCAGAGGTGATGGCAGTTTTACAGGACAAGAGGAAGAAGAAAGAGAACCAACTCCTTACCCCGATGAAAGAAGTTTCAAGTATGCTGACATCTATGAGAAGATGATTGTGTCTGGAGTTGGATCCTCCCCCTTCAAACCCACGGGTGCGGACAGCCCAGTTCACACTGACAAAGTGCCAGCAACAGCACTGATTTCTCAAAAAGGTCAAAGCTTTTATGTCTCTGCAAAGGAAGAAGAGTCCTGCCTTTATACCTCTGCTGAGAAGGAGTTGTCATCGCCAGCATCCCCTAAAGATAAAGCAGATTCAGCCTTTGACTATACAGACATCCATGAAAGATGGCCCTTGTCTGAAAGGGATAAGCCTAGGATATCTGCCGGACAGGAAAAATTGAAGGTGTCTTCTGGTTTGCCAGAAGAATTGGACTCTGAACTGCACCCATCGTCTGCAAGTGCAGCATTTGCCTCTCTCACAGGCATGACTGATAGATTCTATCAACAAAAATCAGCTGCTTATGTTGAGGCTGCTTGTCCAGATGAGAACATCCTTTTGTCTAGGCGGGAGCAGGTATCTCTGTTCCTGAAATCTGAAAGCTCAAATGTCAAAGGCACATACTATGAGAAAGCAGGTCAAGGGGAAGAAAGCCCGAGTGACTCCGAGTTAGAAAAAGGCGCTAAGGAGAAATCTGAGAAGGAGTCTAAACTGCACAGCCCTTCTGAAGGTGCAGGCACAGTCTATGCACACATCTCAGCCATGGACAAGTTTCATGTACCAGAACCCCTTCTGCAGAGCACGCGTCAGGAGTCCGTTTCACCCAGTTCTACTGCCTCATCACCCTCTGATCCAGCATGGAGAGAGGAATATGGAAGTAGGAAAAGTGCATCAGTGGCTGCTGTGGGGACACGCGATGCTGGTTACAGTGACCTGGCAGACATAGGCAGAGACCAGCAGGCTTTAGGAGTGTGCCAGCTGAGACAAGCTTCTTCACAAAAGGGAGAAGTTGCTGAACATTCCACGAAGGAATCACGTTTCTGTGTAACAGATTATCCAAGTGCAGCAGCAGCCTCCGAGAGCCAGGACCAAGCCACAGGCTTGAAATCTGCTTCGGGAAAACAGGAAGAGGCGTTCAAAAAGAGCCCAACAGCAGAGGGCACAGTGGTGCACAGCCAGTCGGGACTTCAGTGCCCGCTGCTTGGGAGGAGTGAGCCATCCAGTGCGCTCAGACATGAGCAAACCTCGGCAAGCCATTCCGGGGATATCTCGCTTCCTTTAAAGACTGCTTGTGCTTTGCTGTCAGAGCAGGGCAAGAAAGATGAATACTTGGAGGTTCCTGAGAAAATCAGCAGCCTCGACTCCTCTTTTGCTAAATTCTCACCACTGAGTCCATATGAAGCAGGTAAGTTGTTCTCCAGAGCTGTGGAAAGGGAAGCTGTGCCCCAACATCAGCTGAAAGATGAATCTTCCAGCCTGTCAGAGGAACCTTCATCTGAAGCTACCACACCTGTGATACCAACTAAAGCAGAAAGTTTCTACTCCCATATGCTTTCCACATACACAGGGGCAGGAGAGGAGCCAGGTACCAGGAGTCTTTGGGATGTGTCCCCACAGGTTCCAGATAGTGTTGTGAAAACACATACAACTGAAACCAAAGACTTTGTGTTTGCTAAAGAACATGGTTCTCCATTCACCAGTGGCATGGGTGACAGCTTTTCGTCAAGCAGAAAAGAGTGGCAGAGCTCAGACCCCACACTGTTCTCTGCAGAGAGACAACGGCAACCCTGTGTAAGCAGCCCAGAGCAGAAGACACCATTTGCAGATCACCCGATGACACTGACATCTCTCCCTGATGTGCTGACATCATTTCCTCATCATCAGCACAAAGATGAAACCACAGCCAATGGTCCAACAGAGGTGAGCACCAGTCTGCAAGTTTGCCAAAGTACGTACCATGCAGCAGAAGCAAAAGATGAAAAGCCATGTGCTGATTCAGACAGCAGTGTTTCTCCATGTGCAGGCAAAGCGGACACAGAGAGGCAGAGCCGTCCTTCCTCTCTGATGTCCCCTGCACACAGTTTCCAGCCCTTTTTCCCAGATGTGCAGAGGGGTGGAAAAACAGAGGACCATGGAGATGCTTCCCATGAGATAGAGCCACATTTAAGAGGCAGTTCTGATTGTGGACAGAAATTCTCCACATGTGAATACAAGCACAGGAAAGGAGAACTCTCTCCCTCATTCATCAACCCGAGCCCTCATGAGCTTTCTGAGGATAGCGACCTCTCACAAGAGGATGGTCATCCTTCAGTGCAAGGAAGACCACCCCACACTGGTAGTAGCCCCATGCAAAGTGCCACAGTGGAGGAAACTCCTCCAACATCAGTGAGTGATTCTGGAACCTCTCAGTCAGACTCGGATGTCCCGCCTGAGACCGAGGAATGTCCATCCATCACAGCAGATGCCAACATGGACTCGGATGAAGATGCTGATTTCCTCCCAGTGGACAAAGCTGTTGGGAATGCTCATCACACCAGTTCTAGGTCCAGCCATGATCCTCAGCCTGTTTCAATGGTAGATCCCCATCCCCACCCTCCTCACCCTGATGTCTGCATGGTAGACCCTGATATATTGGTAAATGAGCAAAGCGTGAGCAGAACTGATAAAATCTCCAAGAAAGACATAAAAGAGAAGAACAAAGGTGTGAGGAAACCTTTGAGCAAACCCAAGTCTTCCTCACCTGCCCGTAAAACAGACGTGAAAGGGAAGCGATCCCCCACTCCTGTGAAACAGCCATCGGACAAATCTCCAAAATCTGTCACTGCCAAGAAAGAAAGAGATGGTGGAGAAAAGCCCAAACAACGCAGTGGAATGGTGCAGCCAGAGGATGAGTTATCCCGGAGCAGCCACAGCAACCCTGGCAAGAGCCTTGTTAACGGCATCAAAACAAACCCTGGTAAGAAATTCTTCCTTAAGCATGCATGTCCATAGAGTCAGAGAATCTCAGACTGATTTGGGTGGGAAGGGACCTTAAAGTCCATTCAGTTCCAGCCCCCTGCCACGGGCAGGGACACTCCACTGGAGCAGCTGTGTCCAACCTGGCCTTGAACACTGCCAGGGATGGGGCAGCCACAGCTTCTCCAGGTACCCTAAAGAATAAAGAAAACTGTGAAAGAGCTGATGCCTGTGGTCCTAGCAGCTGCGCATTGCAGACCCTGCAGCAAAGAGAGGGTGTAAAAGAAGTGGGGGAAGGTTTGCAGAGGCACTACAGGAACCTCCTCTTGCATTATAATAGCTGAAGGGAAAGATATGAAGAGAGCCCTTGTGCCATGTTACAAAATGCAGCTCAGGAGAGGCAAACCGGTGTCGCTGACAGATGGTGTCACTGGCAGCGGCAGTGATGGACAAGCCACATAGTTGATGAAGGGGCTGCTCATTGTAGTGGGGAGAGGAAAGTAGCGGCCAGAGCAGTGAGATGGTCACAGTGCTAGGCCCAGGAGGGCTCAGCAAAGGAATGTGGACTGACCTGACAGCTGAGAGAGCTGGTGCTTATGATCAGCTGACAAGGATGTAGGGTGCAGTCAAGAGAGAGCCTGCACCAGGGTATTAACAGAGTACCTGTACAGAACAGTCATATCTTGGAGATGCTGCACAGAAGACCTGGCAAGATGCAGTGCCTGAATGTATGAGTCTGAATGGAGGGTTGAGACAAAGTTATAGGACATAGAGGTTGTGAATGGAGCAGTGCTGTGAGTTGCCCAAAACAAACTTGGGGTGAGGAGTCGGCATCCATAAGACTGACTGGGAAAGGAAGGGATTCTTTGTATAGCAGCCAGGCAGCACAAGGAGGTGTCCATCCTAGAGGTTAGTGGCTTTTTGCTCACAGAAGAGACTACCCAGAGATCATAGTATATGGAAGGAAAAAGAGGACAGAGGCCTCTGTGATTCCGCAGAGAGCAGGAGGGAGAGGAGGGAAAGTCCTGCTATGGGTTGTGTGTGTACATAGATGCGCATATATTGCTGAGTATAACAGCTCTTGTTTGACTATCCCTCATCTCGTAAATGTAAGCAGCAGCAAATGAAGAGGTACAAAAGGTTGATAGGAAAGAGCAATAGAGTCCTTGGAATGGCAGCAATTCACAGGGATGGCAGAAAGCTGGTGTGGAACATCCAGAAGGCTACTGTAATACTTAGGATCGCATATAAAGGCCATCAGAATCGGTTTCTTTAGCACAAAATGAACAAAATTCAGTATAGACTATCGATTGGAACAACTCTGCAAAAGCTAATAATGGAGATTTTTGTTTCCCTTCTTCAGGAAAAGCTTCTGAGCCTGAAGTCTTCCCATCCCTCCCCAAAGAATGGCAGAACTCCCTTTCCCTTCCAAGAGCTGTGAGAGCACGGGTCCAGAAATACACCCAGGTCATCTCTGAGCAGCAGATACACGGATAAATCCTCACTGTTTTGCTGCAGCTGCTGGGGAAATGCAGCTTTCTGGAATTCAGAGTCCTTCAGTGTTGATTTCAGCGTTTGTCCTTCCAGAAGGGTTTTGATAGCCTCTCTTTTCCTTTCTTTTTTTTTTGTCCAAAGCTTCCAATAGTCCTAAGAGCAGTTTGCCTGTGCCCGTGGGTCCACCTGTCTATGTGGACTTGGCATACATCCCCAACCACTGCAGTGGAAAGAACACGGATCCAGAGTTCTTCAAGCGGGTTCGAGCATCATACTACGTAGTGAGTGGGAATGATGCAGCCAATGGAGAACCAAGCCGTGCAGTGTTGGATGCCCTCCTGGAGGGGAAGTCTCAGTGGGGGGAGAACCTGCAGGTAGGTCACGGGAATGCCGAGGAGTGTGTGTGATGCTACTTGTGTCATAAGTGCTGGGGAGGAGGTGTGTGTCACAGAGATACCCAGAGGGAGTGCGTGAGGACATACTGAGAGGAAGCAAATGGTACTGGGGAAGTATTGCTCTGCAATCTCAGAAGAGTAACTGTTTGTACCCACGATGAGGACACCCCAAAGTGGTGTGAGTGGAAGCAGGTAGGTCCTCCTTTCCTTCTGAGGGGAGGAAGCATTTAGCGATCATACACTCCTCCTTGTCTTCCTCAAGCAAGAACAAGCACCATCACAGTCTGTATTTTCACCAGAGAGTCCCACATTCAGCAGCATTTGCTGCTCACTGACGATCTTTCTTATTAGTGCTTTCAAACGCATAGTTCTTGCTCAGTTCAGTTCACAGGACATTCCAGGTAGGCACTCTTTCTGAAGCCAGGTACAAGAAAATGTGTATATTCTTTCAGATCAAGCAGCCTCAGATTTCAAGGTCCCAAAGTTGCACGTTGGGTCAGTAGGCACATAAAGCCTACTGTCAGGCCATTAACAGTGATGCTTTCAGAATTGTTCACTTTCACACTGAGGGATCTTTCTAAGGCTGTTTCTGGAGCTCCACAGGGCGATGCTTTCCCCTGCACTGCAGCTGTTTTCATCGTTAAGATCTTAGTCCTGCCAGTTTGCAGCCATTGTGCTGGTAGTGCAGAAAATAAAGCACCAGCTCTGCCTTAGGGAGCCTGACCTCTGAAAGACATTAAATAGAACAAGAAGTACCAAGGGTACAGTGTTCCAAATTGAAAGGGAAATTTTAGCCTCAGCTCCTGTGGGCATTGCTTGTCACTGCAGGTGTTCTCAGACAATCATTCCTGCTGCTTTCTTTTCCCAGGTGACATTGATCCCAACACATGATACTGAAGTCACACGAGAATGGTACCAACAGACCCATGAGAAACAGCAGGAGCTGAACATCATGGTACTGGCAAGCAGCAGCACTGTTGTGATGCAGGATGAATCTTTTCCAGCCTGTAAGATCGAATTCTGAATCTTCCACACTTTGCGTTCATCCATTGACTCTCCAATCACCGATGCAACATCAGAGACACCATCTAATCACAGTCCAGTTCTTCTCTGGTTTAGTCCTCTACATGGTTCCCATTTGTCAGGCAATCGGGTATCCATCTAGCTCAGCACTGGATGCCATGAGAAAGAAGCGTAGGGCTCTAATATTCTGGACTGAGCTGAGAATCTGTGCAAGAGCAGTTGCAGGCCAGGGGCACTTTCATTTTCCCTGCTTTATTCAGCTGCCTGTACTGTTTCTGTAGACTATTTTGGCTGCCTTGCTGCTGTGAGAGCTTGTTCTACTCTCTTCCTGGCTGCCTTGCCATTTAACTTGTAGCACCACAAACCTCATCTTTCTGGTGAGGGCTGAAGTGCTGCTGCTGCATGTAGACAGTGCATAGGGGGTAGGGGGACAGAGAAGAAAACTAATCTGCAAAGAAAATGCACCTAGGAAATGAGGGAAGGCAAAACCCTCCAACTGTAATGTGACAGTGAAGGTCATGCTTCCATCTCCCATCCTGAACATACAGGTGATGTCCTGAGCAAGGGTCCTGTACTCCAGCTAGGCAGGACCCCTGCTTGCCAGCTCTCTCTGCAGGTTTCTGTCCCAGAGGTTTGGTTGTAGCATCCTGCTTCCCCTGCTGGCTATGATCAAGGACCTGGGATGAAGGACAGTTCGGGGACGTTGGTGGGAGGGGAGGGTTCTACCTGCTCTTCGCTACAAAGAGCACATTCCTAACCTGCTAGCTTGAGCTTTGCACTCACGGAGTGGCCGACTTACTCCTGCCCATCAGCGGTGCGACTGTAGGAGGCACAGAGGGGCTGTTGCCTGAGGAGTCACACAAAGGGAGTATCCAAACGCACAACTACAGCCCCCTCTGAAGGAGAAGGGCTGAAACAACCACGGCTGCTATTTGCCTAAGGTGTAGGAGAAACCTCCGTGTCCTTGTAAACCAAAGGCTTTCTTGAGGATTGTGATGAGGCAGCTGAGGAACCCCCCCCGATAGAGGCTCATGTCTGACGGGTGTAGCTGCCGTGTGACAGCTCTGCAGCAGCAGCAGGTCCCTTGCTGCCTGTATGCCACTGGCCCGAGCTCTTAGCTGTGTTCAAGCTTTGTGTTGTCCCCCACGTGTTCAGGATGCGGAGAGCAGAACCTGTGGTGTAAGGAAAGAGAACCCCCTTCCGAAAACACTTGGGGAGAGTAGTTCAGCAAGTGTAGCTGCTCTCAGGACCTCCACACCGGAGGCAGGGACAGAGTCCTGTTGCCGGCATAGTGGAGGTGCTGTCAAACAGTGCTGTATGCACCACGCAGCCCACTGCTGGCACACGTACTGTGGGTGTTGCTCGCTGGCCATCCTGGCATGAGCGTAGCCCGGAGTGCATCATTGCTGCTAACAGTCACCCAGAGCCTCCTCAGCCCCCAAAGCCATCCCAGCTGTGGAGCTCCTGCAGGGAGAGCAGCAGGAATGTTAGAATCCGAAAGCACTGCAAGAGGGACTTCTCACAAAGATGGCGTTTATCTTTCTGTAGGACAAAGAGTGGCAGTAGGGTGTGCTCTGGGGAAGGAGGGTTGAGCTAGAAAGCAATACTGCAAGGTCTGACATACAGCTCGAAGGTGTTTCCATCTGCTGTGTCACCCACTGTGCTTGGCCCGGTGCCGAGGTCTGACTTCCTAATAAGCATCCAGGACCCTGCGTTGTGCTTGCCTGGGACGCATCAGTCTCAGTGCTTCTTTTCTGGCAGCTGACACAAAGAAAATGCTGCTTAGAAACTTGCTCCTAGGATTAAAATGGAGTTTCTAGGGAAATTGTTTATTTTGCATTTAATTTATGTATTTATTTTTTGATGTTGACTTTTGTGTGGATTTAATATTTTAATTTATACATGTTGACATGACACCGTGTGCTCTTAGTGTCAGTTCAGAGGTTCTCAGTGCAAATACTTAGATGCTGCAATTTGAATAGCAACGTACAAAGGCCACAGAGAACCTGCTGGCAGCAGCAGGGCTCTGCCTGCAGCCGGCACGGCCGTGTCTGAGCCGCAGTGGCTGCAGCACAAGGCTGAGGCTGGCCACAGCCAGCCCTTCAGCTAAGCCCTTGTTAGGAGCACGTCAGCTCACTCGGGGACTCAGCAAATCCCTGCCCTGTGCTGTACTCATTCTAACTATGGAATCGCAGTGCGACTGCCAGAAGAAGAAATGTCATTCTCTGTAACCCGATGGGGTCAGTGTCCGTGAGCGCTGGTTATGGCAGATGACTGCAGGTGGTACCACAGCTGCTCCTGAGGCCCCTGAACACTCCGGGGACCGGGGGGAGCTCCTGGCTCACCTGCAGTGGGCTGCTGCCAGCACTGCAGGAACGAATGTGACCCTCATTGCGTGGCTCCCTGGCTCCCGAGGCATGGTTGGGTGTAAAAGCTAATGCACTAACTTTAGATAGACCCACACATGAATGTTTCTCAGTTTTAAACTTGAAGCAGTTGTGACTAAGCAGCAGCTGTAGTAGTGAGGCTTTGCGAGGTGCCTGCGTCCTCCAGGCAGGACTGTGGTCACCAGCTCGTGGTACAGCGAAAACCATGCACTCGGCGCTGCCGCTCACTGCAGCCGAGCTGCTTGGACGCCTTTATCCTGCACCAGTTTGCTTCCGCATCGAGGCGCCACACTTTTTGTTCAGTCTTTGGTGTCCATCTTTTCTCCCTTCAGCTTCTCTCCTTCCCCTCCCTCCCCCATCTTAAGAGACTATGGGGAAAAAATTTGCCTTGTACAAATGGCAGTTGTAAAGATTCTGCCCCTGCTGAGCCTGCAGGAGCCAGCAGAGCCCATCCAGAGCCAGAGGTAACACAAAGCTAGAGAGAGAAAGAGTTAAACTCTGCTTTTGCTTGTTTCTGCATGTGGGCAACAACGCGTAATCTTCCTGTATGTAATAGGTACAAAATACTATTTTAAACCTATAATTAAAGAAGTGAACGTCTTAACTGTATTGAAATGGCAACCTGTGCTCCTAGCTTCTTCTATGCTAAACGTCTTAAGAACAGAGCCCTGATTCTTTTCTTCAGCATCATGTTTCTTTTTGCATTTAGGTCCCTAAGTTCCGTCCTTTTGCTCATTTCCATGTGAAACACTCTGTAACTAACTGCTGTCAAGAGAGGAGCCCAACACGTTCATAATAAAGCCACATTAAGTGCAAACAAGAACACTTCCAGCGGTTTCAAACTGTTCTTTGAGTGAGTCCCTGCAGGGGCGCAGGGATGCTGCTGCCTTCCCTCCCCTCCACGATTTGAGGTGAGCCCCGGCTTCGCCACTGTCACCTCACCTGCACTGACACAGGGGCACGGGGCCTACCGGGACCCCCACCTCCTCTCTGCCCCCACACCACGGCCAAGGGCCCCGCCGGGGACGCAGCCCCCGGTGCTCCGGTGTGGAGCCGGATCCAACCCGTCCTGCCGCTGCCGCTCGCACGCTCCATGGTGGGCATCTCCCGGGCTCTGCGCTCCTGGGAATGGCAGCTCTGACCAGCACTGCCGGCATTCCTTGGACCGGACACATCTCTGGTCCTGGGGAGGGCAGAGGGACTTGGCTCGGGGCCTGCGGGCACTGATGGGGCGTCCCAGGCTGCCAATGCCCATTGCAACAGTGGGCCTTTGTACCTCTGCAGCACCCCAAAACGACTGCTGGAGTGGGAGGCACTCGATTTCAGCTCCTACTGAGCAGCAAGGAGGGCAGCAGCCCTGTGCTCTGCCAGTGCTGGAGCGCTGCTGCCCGCTCAGCTGCTCCTGCCTGGGCGTCCTCAGGAGGAGACACAATGGCGCAGCTGAACGCAAGGGAAAAGGAAAGCGGGTACTGGGCCACAGCCCTCGGAAGAGAGGACATCGTGGCCACGGAGCGCAGCACGGCTTGTGCAGCATGTGATGGAGAGCTCAGGGCAGCTGCTGAAGCTGCTGCTGACCATTATCCTAACCCAGGAACTATTTCCACAGCTGCTTTCCAGCTAAGCAAGCACATGGACATGGCCATGCTCCTGCTCACTGAGGGGCTGTGACTGTACAGGCCTGTCCCAGAGGTGTACAGTGATGGGAGCCTAAGGACCTTCCTGCAGAGCAACTTGAACAAGAAGAGGCAAGCAGCAATCCTTCAAGCTCCTGTGCCTGTTTCCCCCGTGGCCAGCAACAGAGCAGCCATCTGCTGAGCACCACTGCACCCAACAGTCCTGGACCACAGGAGGAGCAGGCACATAGGACCCTCCCACCATGGGCAGACACCAGTGTCCTCTGTTGGTCATCTGTGTCTGTCACTGTGCAGGACCTGGGGAGGGAGATCAGGGTTAGTAACTTGTGGGGAAGGGGCATGTCTCTGAGAAAGCAGAACAGATAGTCAAAGGACAGGGCCCAGTAAGGCAATGACATGGCCCTCCCTTAATCAGCTCCTTTGGTATTTGCTCGCTGGTGCACCAGAGGAGTGCTCGAGGCAAAAGCAGCAATATTGAGTTTTGTCTCTTTTCAACAGGCAGGGCTGCCTGGACCCTGAAGTGCTAAAGCCCAACCCCTGCACACGCTGCACCGACCCTGCAGCTCTAAGGTCTGCGTGAGATTGGGCCTGCCGCTTTCCACAGGCCATGGCTGTACTCTGGCTACTGCTGTTTGCTGCTTGTCGTGCCACATGGCCTGGGCCATGTCTCTGTACTGCTGCACACACTGTCAACGACTCAAAGAGAGTTTGACTTAGTTACCCCTGCCAGGGATTTGACAGCCTGATCCAAACTACCCCAGCCACTGCAGGAAGGTTTGTGGCTACACCCAGCCAGAGACGCAGGGCCATGCAGCAGCCACTTGTGCACATCACTATTCCTGCAGCCCAAAGGCATTTGGAAGTGCACCTTAAACTGCATTAGCATTGATTTGAGGAACAGGAACTAGCTTTGGCAAGATTAAGCCAAAAATACCAGCCTGTGCTGCTGTGCTCAGAAACTGTGCAAGCATCCTTTTCTTCCCACCCCCCATTTTGTGAGTCACAACCCTTCCTTACATCACCCTTCTGTTTGGAAAGGGCTTTGTGGATAATTCACTCCTGCTGCTAAGCCAAGAAAACATGGCAAAGACGCTGATAAGAAAAGACGGTCAGTGCTCAGGTTTCCCACACGCTGCAGGTGTGCATTAGAGCATTAGAGCATCACGAAAGACCGTTCTCCACACAGGCAGCCAATAAGCAGCTCTTTCAAAATAAAGGGCACCATCCCTTCTTGGCCTGTCTATGCAGGAGAGCAGACACAGCCCAGAGCCCCGCTCCTGCACCACTGTGGGCAGCCCAGCTTTCTTCTCAGCTGCCTGTAGGACAATACCTGCCCTTGGGTTCAGGGCTCGCACAGTGCAAGCACCACCAGCCATAGGTCACCAGCTTGCCTCCCTGCTCCCCTCTGATCCTACAAACATCGCAGTATTGTCACTACATGACATACCAATGCAGCCAATTTCTGGCAACCAAAAGATAAAGTTGGAAGCTAAAATTGGACACCACGTAGAATTTATAGAAATCCTTTCAATTTAGGGATATGTTTATATTTTTCCTCACAAAATCCCTCTGGCCTCTCTCTTGGGCCCAATCTGTCGTCCAGCTGCAGAACTCAGCAGAGCTGGGGCTGTGAGCTGCTTCCCATTGCCTTTCCACCATTACTGACCCTGGGGCACAGGATCTGGTGCTGCGCTGCCTCCCATGCTCCCGCAGCCAGCTCCCGGTGCAGGGGCCTGCGGCCTCAGTCCCCCGGCACCATCCAAGGCCTCTGTTCCTCCAGGTCTTTAAGGCAGGGTTGCCAATGAAAGCTAGGACACTTCCCTGCAGCAGGTCCCCTTCTCCCATAGCCCCGCAGGAGAGGGCAGCCAGGACTGCCCCTCGCGGCATCCTGCATTCCAGACACTGCTCAACCACTCCACTGCAAGTGCAAGTGAAAGCGACCTTTGAGAAATGCCTGGCCTGGCAGGTACGGGTTATCAGGTGTGAGGAAGAGGCCGCAAGATGTGCTTGCTAATGACAGGGAGCTGTGGACCGAGAGAAAGGGGCTGAGCATGCTGATCGGCGCTTTCATTCTACCCCAAACCACCCTGGGACCTGGGGAGCCAGTACCTCTCCCCCAGTACGACTGGTTCTTTTGTGGAGGAAAAGAGGTACGTGGCCCTCCTGAGCACAGCCCCATGCCTGTGCACTCAACTGCAGTGGTGACTTCAGCCACGGTTCCTCCTCTGGGATGGCAGGGAACAAGCAGGGCTTGCTCCCTCACACGCACTGCTGTCCAAGTCAGCATCAGAGACAGAGACGCTGGACCCACAGCATCAATTTACTGTGAACACACGTCATCATCACAATACAGCGTGGATATCTTTGGGCACAGCTTCACAGAAACACAGGTCCTAGCTACAGACAAACACAGACTTGTCCACAAATACAGGAGGAGCAGGAGGCACAGCCCTGGCCTGCACGCAGGATGCGGCAGGGACACCCGTATCAACCTTGCCCTCAGGCTTGTGCTCACAAGTCATTTACATAAATATGTGTTAAATACTTTTGATATATACTAAAGATATCTCCTTATTGGTTCCTAATCATCCTGATTTGCTCAAATAGCAGGTTTCTTTTTAGATTTCTGTCACCAAGGCTTCAGAGCTGTGCCCTGCCTCACCCTTGGGGACTAGAAAAAACCCGTGTGTGCCCCCCTGCCCACCTCTCTCAGGCTGCATCCCCAGGCTCCCGCCTGCCTGCCCCAGCCCAGCAGGAAAACATCAAAGTCCACACCAAAGAGATGTTTCCTTGCATGTGGCAATCTTGCACCTCATCCCCTCACTACTGTCCTTCCCACACTCACTCAGAATGCTTTCTGCTTCTCTTAGTCCTCCTGCTATGGACTCTCTGGACCTGTTATTGGAGGCCAGTGATGGGAACAGAGAGGAAGAAGGAAGGAACAAAGAGGAGGTTGGTGGTTGTGATAGATCTGATTGCTCTGGGCCCAGACTGCCTTTCTCTGTAGGCTACAGGCCAAAAAAACTCAAGGGAGCATCTGTCCTGTTTGGACTTACCACCCCAAAAGCCTTGGCTGTACCCATCCTTTAACTTTGCTGTCCCAGCAAGCATACAGCCCTTGGGACACTAGTGCAGCCCCATGTCTCTGTTCCATAGAAGTGCCATGCATTTGTTGCTCACTAACAAGGCAGAGGGACATTGTCTCACGCCAAATGGCAAAGAGCTGGCTTGCGGAGGAGCAGAGCAGACTCTTTCAAACCCCAAAGTACTGTGTCCTCGGGACATGGCATGCTCTGTGCTGCGGACAGCCAGCTGCAGGAGGTGCTGTGCGGGAAACTGGGCTGCCCCCAGGCTAGAAGCGCTTGCAGTTTGCTGTCCAGTGAGCCACTAATTCTGCTGATTCCCCGGACACTGCAGCTGCAGCTCCTCCACACTTCTCTCAGGAGGCAGGGGCTGCCCCTGCCCAGGCACAGCACTGTTCCCCAGCAGCTCCTTGCTCACATGCTCTGAGTTTAGAACCTCTCCCAGCAGCTTCTCTTCACATGGCACCAAGCCCTCCTTAGACAGCTCTGACTGATCCAGGCCAGCCATTCCTCCTACACACCCCTCACCTGACTTCACTCCCTCCCCAGGCAGCCTTACATCAGACCCTGCACCACACTCTGGGTTCCCTGCATTACTTGGCTCTAACACTTCCCCAGCTGACTCTTCATCCAGCTCCACCATGCTCTTCTCTGGGTTAGAGTCCTCCTCCACCAGCTCCTTCTCACACAGCTCCAGGACCCTGCCTGGCTCTGGGCCCTTATTCCAGGTCAGGGTCTCTGGGGCACTTGGCTCCAGCAACCCAGACACCTCCACTTCCACGCCAAGTCTTCTGCCCGGTGGCTGTCCCTCTTCTTGCTCAGGGGATGGCTCCTCACTTTTTGGGGGACTGATGGAAACTTTCTCAGTGAAGCTGAAGCGAGCACAGTTGTCCACAGAGGTCGGGGAGGATGGGCCTGCGCTGGAGACTGTACTGGAAGGGCCACTGCTGTCTGCAGAGAGGAAGAACAACCTTCAAAACTTAGCTGACATTTCCCCAGCCCAAAGCCTGGGCAGACCCAAGCTGCTGCAGTCCCACAGTGCTACAGCACATAGGTGAGGGCAGTCTATATGCCATGCAAGCTAGCCAGGGCCTGCAGCTGCCCCTGCCGGTACTTGTGGCAGCTCAGCTGAGGAAAACCCAAGCACATAACCCCTGAATATTAAGTTTAAGTCATTACTGGAAGAAGTACGGATTCTCCACTAATGCTTATTCTTGCCTTATACTGTACAATGAGCAAAACTAGAAAACAGATCTAGATTGTATCTAATCCAATAAAGGGAGGAGGATTAAACAACTCTTTCCAGTCAGATCAGTTTCCTGACTTTGCTGCCTACACAAACACTCTCTACTCCTGGCACAAAGAGTGTACAGGCAGAAGAGTAGGATTGCTCCTTCAGTGGCAACCTTGACTTGTGTTATTAAGACATTCACTGTGCAACTGCTTGCTAATCCTTTACCACTCAAATTCCAGTCAGATCTGCAAAGGGAGTTAACAACAGTCATCAGCTCTGCTGAGACTGACACGAGGCCCAGGGGCTACAGAAAAGCTTGTAAATAAAGAGCTAAACGATTGGCTGTCCTGTATGGAGCTCTGGGTGAGGCATGGATGTGGCTGGCTATGAAAAGAAAGTACTTCCATGTGACAATGCTCAGCTGGCCATCTGCCACTGAGTATCACAAAACTGGAGATGAAAATGAGGTGCATTCAGGCCCTCCATACCCTAGTGCACAAAACAGAGGAGGATGTCTGAAGAGACAGCATCCATCCAACAGCACATGTCCCCAGGACATACAACACTACAGGGAGTCCCTTTTTGCATCTTTCTTTGGAAAGTATGACTACTTTCCCTTTAGCTATTTCTCTTTTCTGGTTCTGTTCCTTCAAGGGCAGATCATAGAAACCCTGAGCATGAATATTTGGCTTCCACCATTTGGTACCCTTTACTTCCCTCCCTCACCATCACCTTGACTCATGATGAAGAAGCGAGCACACTCACACCAAGGGGGCTTATCCGAACGCTGGCGCAATGGCAAAGAGGATGATGACAGGATTCGCTGGGACATAAAGGGGTCTCCTGGTATCTGGCCGCCAATCATTGAATCAAACAAAGCTTCAAGAAAAGAAATATACAGATCAGTAGTATTCAGACAGACATAAAGGAATGGCTTGTAGCCCAGCAGCTATAAGCAGGCACTCCCGAAAGGGCTCAAGAACAGTGCAGATTCAGAGCCATGCCTGTCCATCAGCTCCTGGGAATCTGAGGCTTAGATTTCCAAAGCTGGAGTTTGTATCCATGTCACTGAAGTTATCAGCCACAGACAGACCTGACCAATTACTTGGCTCTCAAGTTAAGTGGCCTCAGATGGCTGTGAGCTGGATCCTACAGCTCACTCCTGGGCTAGAACACCCTAGAACAGGTTGGTTTGTTTTGCTGCCAGTCCTGTCAGGCTGATCCGCCCCATTAACACAGAAGACCAGATGCTCTCCTTGCCTCAACTCTGTTCTGGCTCACCCAGAGACAAGCCCAGCTCACCAGTACCTGCAGTAGACTGGATATGCGACTCACTGCAGCTCCTGCACACAGCTGTCAGGAACTCGTTGACCTGTCGCAAAGAGAGGGAGTTGTGCAGGGTCTCCAGGGGATAAATGGTGGGAACCATGGAACAGCCTTCAAAACCTGGAAAGAAACCCAATCAGAAAATGAATAGGGCAAACAGCAACCTAAATCCATGCAGGACCACTCATAGCTGAAGGAGCTGGGCAGTCTGTGAATCAAACAGGCACACTCAGGCCTAAGGGCACTTCTTCCAGGCCAAGAACATCACTGCTAGGCAATCACATGCAATAACAGACCTGAAAGCAAGCGCCCGGGCACACGCAGAAGGAAGGGGAAGAGGAAGAAATGTATCTTGGCTGCAGTTGTGCTTGTTGCAAACCCTGTGACTCTTTTGCTAAACTACACGGTTATGTTGGAGAACTTAGCACAGTACCCATGCTTTACAGAGGCTAAACAGGATTTGAGAGAAGTCAACAGAACAGCCACAGAAGGACCCACCACCTTGGCCCAGCCTGGCACAGCCCCCGTCGTCCCATCAGCAAGGCAGTGCACGCTGCTACAGACACAGGGAGCAGAGAGCCTCCACTCGCACCTCATAGCCTGCATCCCCAGTAAGGGATGGGCAAGGTTTGAAGTATTTGCCCCCTTAAAATGACTTCACTGCCAGCAAGCCCAGAATTTGTAGAAATATGTATCTCAACATTTAAGACAGTTGCTCAGAGCTATGCTGCATCACAGCCATTCACAGTAAATTCTTTGCTGCTCAAGCCAGCGGAGTATTATCGAAAAGCATCTTCCTCTTCATCCAAGCTTCCTGGCAAGGTTTTGTGAAACCAAGCCAACCCAAAAGTGTCAGAGGAGCAAGGAAGAAATGAATGAGTCTCTGAGAATATGGGAATGAGGCCTCCTCCTGCTCTGCAGCTCTTGAGTTTAAAGGCCTGTAAACTTAAGCTTCTTATTCTATAACTTCCTAGCTCAACTGAGGAGCTCAGAAAGACCCTGGAAAGGAATTGGGTCTCCCACAGAGAAGGACAATTGCTTTGAAATGCAAGAAGTACAACAGCTCTTGATGCTCTACTGTGTCAGGATCACTGCCCAGCACACTGGCAGGTTATAATTAATCTCTACAGCTTGACAGCAACTAAGGGGAAGACCTAGACCAACATAGATTATCTGCTAAATGTAGTCACTCTTCCAGCCACCTTCAGGAAAGTCGCTGCTCCAATCTGCTCATCTAATCCAGTTCTGCAAGAGGCAAGGAGCATGAGACAGAAGATGAGCAAAGCCACAGGCAGTATAAGGAGGCTGCAGACCAGATCACCACCACGCTGCAGTGCTGCAGAGACACTGCTGTAACAGCTACTGGAGATAAAGAACCGTCCAGGGAGCTTACCTATGCCACAAAGGGCCTACAAACATCAATTTAAGGCATGAAGGGTAAAAATCCTTGGCTAGGATGAACGAATATAAGACACAGGAAAAATACCATACTCTTTTGTCCCTTGCTGAGAGTCCTTAGAGTGGACGTGCTGAAAAAGGAAGAGTATCTGCTCATCATTCTCCCCTAGGAATTCTGGGAAAGTGAGCTAAAGGACAAGACTTAACACCTTGCTGTGTGGAGATGGCTGTGGAGCACCACAGTATGAGGCTGATGTCATCTCACAACAGAATCTGTTTTAAGAGGGACCAGAGTTGGGTCTGCTGTTGGGGTCTCCAGAAGAAAAGGGAAGAAGTTTGACTATAACACAGGGCAAAGCAACACAGGTGGAAGATACGCTGGAGGCACTGATGGGGATCCAAGTGACTGGGCATTCCTTTAGTGAAAATAGGAAAAAGCAAACATGTGACACTGACAAAATTGCTGATGTGAAGTGATACACCTATATCCTGAGGGGCCGAGGTCTGCTCGCACAGCTCAGTGCTGTGGCACTTAACTGGTCTGAAGCAACTGGAGGAAAAGGCAAAAGTTTTCCTTCTCAAGGTGAAGCACTGCTACTTTTGAGGAATCCCTCTCATTTGTGCATGGCAGCCCTCTTCCCTGCACACCTTCCTTACCTGCCCAGCTGCTGGGAGAGGCAGCATCTTGCACCACAGCAGAGCCACAGCAGAAGTTACCACTACAGACCATAATCCGTATATGCATCACAGCAGCTCTGGCCACTGCTGCACCACACATGATTAACAAAGAACCCACATCTTTGGGAAGGGCAACAAAAATAAAGCACAAGTGCAAACCACAGGAGCCTTTCCACCCAGACAGGTCCTCAGTGCCAACTGCCTGGCTACTGCAGATGCTTCCCTTTTCCTGGGGCCTGAAGGGCAGGAGTCTGTGATGCTGACAACAGCATAAGAAATCAGACGAAATTCCATTCATTTTGTACCAAAGTCATATAGCAGCCCACTGAGGAATGAGTCCCATTTTTCATTTTGCTCAGGTTTGACAACACTAACTGCATTAAAATGCAGAGAGCAATCTGCTCCCCTCAGATTGAGGTCTGTCCTGGAGGGAGAGGCATACGGCATGGATCTCCTGACCACTGTAGATAAAAATGAATCCCAAAGTCCAGTGCAATCTTCTCCAGGTGAGGAGCACAGTGTGGTTATGTCCCCAAAACTTTAGTTCAGTAAACCAGGAGAAACCATCTGTTAGACTAAAGAAAACCAGACTTGGTTATGGGAAAACCCTTCAGCTAGGCCAGGCAGAAGAGTCTGCTAAGTATGTTATCTTGGATGTCCAAAGTGACTGTGTGTGGTGCGGGGCAACAGCCATGGGGGACTCTCCACCCTGAATCAGTAGTGCAGCATCATCCTGACACAGCAGCAGAGAGAATGGTACTGCCTGAAGAGCCACTCTGCAGGCAGGACCACATGGGGTACAACTCTGCTAGAGGACTGCAAGTCCTGTTTCAGCTCTCAAAGGCACATTGATGCCAAAGCTGAAGGCCCACTTGGGTTATGGCCGAGTTAACTGTACTCCAGTCTGAACTCTTTGCCCCAGACCTTCATGGTGTGGGCAAGTGTACACTTCACTGCACGCTGTCACAAAGTCTACTCAGTGTAACCAGGATTCATGAAGTCTCCCAGAGGTTCAAGGACAGACTGACTTTCCCCTTACAGTAACATTGCTTCAGAGCTGCCTAGTACCAACACACAGCACTTCATAAGAGCAGCAAGAAGGTGATTTGGGTACAAGAACCCTTTTGCAGCAATCATCTAGCATGCTATACTTTATAAAGCAAATGAAGACCTGCACCTGCCTCACATCTTCCATCAAAACCAGGCAATCCTAGGTTTCTAGGGGACTCCAGCAGGCAGTGACTGTTCCCCCCAGGCAATCCCCCAAACCCCACTGACCTGTGGCTCAGAACTGCTCTGAACCTCATGTGCCTTTTCCATATTCTCCGGTCTCTCCCCGAACTCAGCTAAGCTCCTGACACCTCACGTACCATGCTCCACTCTGTGTGAGAAAAACCACTTCTGCCTGAAGCTGCTTCTACCCAACGCACTAGAAACCTCCTGGCTCCCACACTGGAGCAGACACTGAACTTGGATCCCCACCACCCCTCTCCAGAGCACTCCGGCCACTTTCACAAGCACCTTTCCCAGACTGCAAATTTCTACCTGCAGATCAGAGCCCACAGCTTCTTATGTGAACTTGGGGCTGTTTCCCTTTGTCATGTACTTTTATTTACACGGAACACCAACCGGGTGCTTTATCACAGGGCCGCCCTCTGCTCCTCCGCAGCTAACCTTTGGCTTCAGTAGCATTGTAATTCATTATCCACAGGGACTCACTTCACACTCTTCTTTTTCACACATTAAAAAGCACATGTTTCGAGAGAGATTGCTTCAGAGCTCTACTGTTGATCTTTCCAACTCTGGATGCCAGCTTACACTATTAACTCCCAGATTCTATCTTGTAATTCATGCTTGCTTTGTGTGCGTAGAAGTACACTTGAAAGCTAAGAAAATGGTTAGGAACAGGCAGTTTTCACAAGGAGGGGAAGTTGGGCTGTCAGCTACAGAGACCAGAGAAATCCCTGGCCCGAGAAGAGCCCCAGCAGGAATCCCAAGCATTCTGATTAGCTGTGAGCTTGATGAGACTGACAGAACAGCAAGAAGGAACTGGCTGATGGCAGAGATCACATTCCCATACAGGAAGGCTGCCATGCTGAGGTACTCAACTTGGCCTTTTGGCTGCACTGGGGCAGGCTGCACAACCCAGCATCACGCTCAGCACGTGGCACATTGCTGCCCAAAGCCCCAAGTCCATTTTTTCTTCCCCCCGGAGCTCACAAGAGAAGCTCTGCTTTGGTTTTGAAGCAGTCTGCTGTGTCCCGGCATCTCTCCCCTTGAAGCAACTTTGCTCCTCTTTAGTATTTGTTTCTAGAAGACCAAGGATTGTCCTAATTATATATGAAAAGCAACTGCCATTTCCAAATCGTCAACTTGAGAGAAAGGGCCATATTGAGAGAAAACCAGACTGTGTAAGAAAAAAATCTCCTTTTTCAGGCTCTGAAAACACTTGCTCCTGCTGCTTCACTTCATGGAAAGCTGCTCTGCCTCTGTCCCTTACGCCTATGGGTCTGAATGAAAAAGGAGGCCCATGCATCACATCACACAGTGCAGCAAGCCACATGCACCAAGCAGGTTTTATGGTGCCAGGTAAATGTTAACAGCCAGCCCTAGGTAGCTGCCTCTTTGAGACAGGAATCTTCCTGTTTGTCTTAGAAGCACTGAGACCTCAGCGCATCAGACTTCCCATCCGTGCCAGAGGCTGAAAAACACCAGAGAAACAGCAGCAAGCTGGGATCCGAAACAGCTAGATTCAGTGATGAAATCGCCTACCTTTTCCCACCAGAGACATGACACACTGCAAAGTTCCTACCAGGCAGAACAGATGCCATGCAATGCAGCCACGCAGCAGCTCAGTTTCTACCCCCTCTTAACTCCATTTCTCTAGAAACAACACAATCCCACAAGCACTCACTTCCCCAAAATTTCCACAGCAAGTTCAAACTGCCTGTGACCAGCTGCAGCACCTCCTTGATCTTCTTCCTCCCCATAGTCCTGCTATTCACTTTGGTTTCTCTGCTAATAACGGGGCACCTTGGGGTACCCCACCAAGACCTGTGCAGAGCTATCATTTCAGCCTGGCATCACACTGGCACTTGGTCAGGGTCTAACCTGAATGAAGCTGAAGGGCTTATCCTGGCTAAAGGAAGAAGGTAACGAACAATTGCCAGAGATGGAAAGAACACAGTTTACAGCCACACAAAGAGCACTGGCTCCATGTGGAAAGGCTATTGCCTAAGGCTCCAAAACTGCAGGGTACAATAGCCCACACAGCTTGCTGCAGCAGCCCAGAGATGTAAGGGATGCAGTGAGGGAAATGCTTTCATTTTTCAGAAGCAAAGCATACTTTGCATTCTCAAGCAGTGGTCCCCGCTCAGCTACAAGAGAATGGGACCGAGGCAGCTGCAGCGTGCAGTACCGTAAAGACACTCCAAGTCCTCCTGCCCTGAGATCAGCCAGCTCCTGAAGAGGCGCAGGTGGTAGGAGCAGTGCTGGAGGTGGTGGGCTAGAGCGGCATCCAGGGAGATGTTCCGGCTCGTGGCACAGTCAGAGGAAAAACGGCGCAGCAACTGGGCAACGTGGAGGTGCTCAAATGTATCTGGAGGAAAGGGGCCATAGAGAGTGAGAGGGGACAGAGAAACTGCAGAGCTGTGGGCATGGGGCTGCCAGCACCAGGGCTGCGGGGCAGGAACGACCCGCACCACACGCTGCAGGCCAGACCCTCCCGCAGCAAGCAGGCCAGGAAGACCCTTGGATCTACATACCCCCAGTCACGCTGCAGCAGGCCAGGCTCCCACCCAGCCCATGCTTTGCCACACGCAGCTCCAGCACCAGGGCAGGCCCCGAGCAGCGAGGTGTCATCTTTGGAAGTGGCGGTCTGACAAGTGAATACGTTTTAGGACAGGTTCCAAACCCAACACAGCTCAGGTCTGGCTACGTAAGAAGGTCAGGCCCACGCTCGCCCTCCCCCAGCTGAGACAAGAAATCCAAACTGCAGAGTGCTCCAGTCCTGCATCCAAACACAACCTCAGCACACAAAGACAGCAAGCGGCCCAGCACCAGATGACTAGAAGCTGCAAAAGGGACACTGGGGTACAGCAGGGTCTGACTGAAAGCAGAGTGCTCAGAGCATGTTAGAGCAGAAGGGGCACGGAAGTGCTGACGTCCCCCCTCCAGACTCTCAGATCAGCCCTGTGGAATCTTCTGTGCTATCTTTGCATGGCAGACAAGACACTAGCATGCAGGCATGTCTCCTCCATGTACACAGCCCTAGGTAACGCTTCTAAGACTCACAAGACAAGAGCACAAACCATCTGGCCCTGACACTGAGACATCTTGGCCTCTGCTGTGGTTCACCCATCCCATTTCACCACACAGAGGTAGCTCTCCAAAAACAAAATCCAGAGTCAGAGCTGTGAAAAGCTTTTGGATCTTCAGGCGTGTGGTTCATGTGGCTAAACACCCTTCCTGCTAAAACCAGTGCCAAGCCTAGACCAAATACGCCAAATATGCCTTCAAGCTCACATCTTTGCTTTCTTGATTACGGAGCACGTTGCCACTTGAGCAAAACCTCATGTTCAGTTTCATTTTAACCTGTTTAGGGTGGAGGCATTTGCTGTACAGTGTGGCTTAGGAAAGACTGGTGCCTGGGACAAGTTTTGCTGACAAGATAGAACAACACATCCTGCTGACATACATCAGGTGAGCCCAGATGGTATCCAGACATACAAACAAATTGAGCAGTTGGCCAATCTGGGGCAAACAAAACCAAGCAAACACAGAAAATAGATTCCCTTCAGTTATTTGAAATGATGAAGCCACATTTAGCTGCCCCTTCTTTTGTCTTTCCCAAAACTTTGGTCTTTGTAACAGTCTTCTGAATTTCTTCCATCTTCCAGATCATGCAGAGCAGAGTATCTTCATATTTACCAAGCAATAAGATTGCAGAAGCAGCCTCGATAACGTAAGACAGAAATACTTAACCTGGGATCTTTCTGTGATCTGCTTTGATTCAACAGTGGGAGCCACGAGGCAGAAGTGGTGCTGTGAAGCAAACCTTGTCAAGAGTTTCTGTGCAAGACTCAGACAGTAAACACTGGTGCAAAACATCTGTTACAACAGAGCTAGTGGTTTTTAACGTCAAAAGACTCACAGTTCAGGAGTTGGGTTAGCAGCAATAAGAAGCAGAGACAGTGAGTCAAGAGAAGCACTGTCAGACATCCTTTACTAAGCCTTTCCACAGCTACCAGCACGCCAGGAGTGCAGCAGGTTGCCCCTCCCAGTGGCATGAAGCCCATCTCCTCCTACCTGAGGAAGGTGTCAGGCCCGAGCCAGCACTGTCCACCAGCAGCAGACAAGTGAAAGCTCTGGAAAGACACCGTTCCCAGGATAGCACCTGCAGGAGAGGTGAGTCTACTCCCACCAACATCACCACAACTGGAGTGACAAAGGGACCACCTGAACAGGTACCTTTGCAGATAGGAGGCCATGAGGTCACCAGTATGGCTGTGCTGAGGAGCAGGATGTGTGGGGGAAGGCTGCCAGCACTTCCTTCTCCCCCACCCTAGGCTGCACTCTTCCAGGTGACACATGAATAGCCTCAGGCTATCCTTGGTTTGGTTCTGCAAATCTGCAGTGGAAAAATCGAGGATCTAAGCTGCTGAAGCTTTTAGGATACGGAGTGGATATTCCCCCCTCCCACCAAATCGAATGGCATTCCACCCTGGCCCCCACCCCACTGAAAGGGAGCATGGAAGCAGGCCTTAATGTCAGCAGTGGAACTAAGGGCTGCTTTAGGAGTCCATTCTCAGAGCCACTGCTCTTTCTTTTTTATCGGGTACACAAATGCCTTAGGGGACAGCAGAGGAACCACTGAGCCATCACGGAGGATGAATGAACACATTAGTCACAGTGAGACAATGGGGGAAGGTGAAGCATGTTCGGACACCAGATACAGACACAATAAAACCACAAGAGCGCTGAGAGGAGACTACGTGCAGAGAGAATGTAACGTGAGTGTGGGGTTAGGAGTGTGAGGGAACGTCAAATCAAGGAAGCAAACGTACCATTAGTCGGATGCTTTGCAAACGACACAGAAAATCGTTTTACGGCTGGCATAGACAAGAGCTCTGAGGAAATAAAAACAGATCATCTCAGTTAACAGCCTACTTCTAAGGATTCCCCAATCTTCAAATGCTTGCAGCTACCTTCTCAGGTTGACCTGCTGCTTGAGCCCCACAATGCGCTCCCACTGGCACTGCTGTGGTACCCCAGGCACTCTTGAGCTGCAACTCTGAACTCTTGGCTTCCTTGTGCTCTGCTGGCTCCCCACTGACCTTGCACTGCCCCGCAGGGTTCCCCTTGACACCACAAAACCTCAGCCATGCTCTCTCCGTCACAGATAGCATCTCACAGCTATCCACCCCATCTGCAGCCATCCTGGGAGCAACCCAGGCTCAGCTCAGGGTGAGATGCAGTGAGGCCATGCTCACAGCCACAGGAGCATATGGCCAAGCAAGCAGCAGCACAGGACAGCTCTCAGGATTCATGTCTGCCCAAGGAAACGACAAGCGTTCTGCAAAGGAACTGAAGAGCTCTGGCATAGCCAAGTGCAGCTCAAACACCCTTGCAATGTAAGCTAATAGAGCTATTCATGCCTTCACAGGTAAATCAACCAACCCATTAGGGAACAAAGAGAAGACCCCAGAAGGCATGTCTCTACAGTTCTGCTGCTCAAAGCATTTCAGTACAAAGAGGATTAGGTATACACTGTTTGAGTGGTCCTCAGGCTTCTCCTGGCCATATTCCAGGATGGGCCAAGCTCTCACATAGAAACCACCCATCAGAAAGACAGTGCAAGGACAGATTCTATGTAACTAACAGGGTGCAAACAGATGAGCCTTAGAACACATGGATTAGTCTCCATATGCACCAAAAAAAAAAAAAAAAGCCCTAAATGCAGACAACTTCTGTTTATTCCCACTTTGGAAATTCCTCGGTTATCATGGGAAAAAGAATGCCCCAGGTCAGACCCTCTGGATGTAGACCTGATGAGACCCCAGCCAGTCACATCTGCTGCTATTTGGGAACTTTTCAGAACTATTTCAAAATGCTTTGATTTCTCTTTCACGTTCCATATGTCCGTTCCACCTAGCCAATAGCTCCTTGCACCTCTCCCCGCACACACTCCTAAAGATACACAAATTAATTTATGCTTCACACCCACGTTGTGCTTCTCCAGCTACACCCACTGACTGCCAAATAACATATTTAAACCAACTCTCAAACTTGCAATTTCCTTTGCCAGTATAACAGCCATGAAACTGGTTTTCCCTCTTCAAACTCAATAAATAGAGCACGGCAATCTTCTCCACACATGCAATCCCTTAAAAGTACCCTAGTCCTGGAGCTGCAGCAGCCTGCTGGTAACCACTGCCATCCTACCCCACATCTCCCCCTTGCCTTTACAGCACATCAATTTAAATGGTACTGCAACACAGCATACTGGATCCCTGCCTTCAGATGAGTCAGCTTCAAATCACAACCATCAGCTGAGGCTGGGACACAACTTTCACACTGAAGTGTTCCTTAGCCCTCTTCCAGACCCGAGTAAAAAAGACTTCAGACATAAAGGGCATGTTAACTTCACTTGAGCATGTCTGATGAAGTGCTATAAGCCATGCACCACGCCTTGAAGCATCACAGCCATGGAAAAAAAACATCATGCAAAGATGTGCTCCAGAATCTAAAGGATTTTAACCATTACTAGCCTGATGATTGAAAAAGCATGCTCCTGCTATAGCTGCTATGTCACTATATTCAGCTCTAGTGATGTTTGGTTTAAATGCCATTGTTCAGCGTTCCATTTGTGTTCATTTAAGCAGGAACATGCAGATGGAGGCCTTTTCCACATTCCAAACTACCTTCTCTGGAAGCTAAACACCCTTTTGCCTCCTACTTGGTTTTCCAAGCCCCCTGCTTCTTCTTCACAACTGCTCTTACTGCAGCAAGGCACTGGTAGCACAGGGTGCCACAACACACTAACAAACAAGAAGAAAGAAGTGTAGCAACCAGATGAGTAATTCTGGGCTGTGTTAGTCACACAGTAGCTAAATCAGTCTGCCCGTTAAATACTGGAAGGGGCAACTGTGTCCTGGCATGCAGAGACCTTGGCACCAAATTCAGGCTAATGCAGCAGGACTCTGCTCTGGACCTTAAACACAAGTAGCCAGCTGCGGATACACTCCTACCACACAGCCTACAGAGAAAGGTAGCATGGCTCCAGGGCTGAGCAGGATCTGCTGTTCCCAGCTGGGGACAGAGCAAGCAGTCTTTGATGCTCTTTCCTGAGAATTAGAGCTGCTTTGGATTCACACTGCTTGCAGTTATGGAAGGAAAGCAGACAGAGCCCTCGCTGGCCTTTTCAGCAGCTCTCTTGGTATTCACACCCTGGTCTTGTGCCAAACACCATGAGCTTATTCTGGGACCTCTGAGCCAGCACTTGCTGCCTTAAGCAGCTCCGACTGGTACAGCAGGGTTTAAAATCCTCCCAGTTTACCCTTCCTGTCTCTATCTCTCCCAGCCTGGTGTGTGCTAGGGAGCTCCATGAAAAGGAGAGAAGCAACACAGTTTTTTCTTACACAGTAAAAAACTGCACACAAAGCCAGTATATGCAATGGTCTCAATACAACAGCATTTATGAGGTTCCAATAGCTCTGAGATTGGATAGCAGCTTTCTGCCCTGATCACCTAGGCCATTTTTCTCTCCTCAAAGCTGGACAAAAATCCAAACGAACCAATCTCCTGCTTTTCCCAAAGGCTCCAAATTAATAATCTTCCCACCCTGTAATCCACCAGTGCCAGTGTTTGTTATGATCCCAGTAAGAAAGGCACTCAGACTCTGTACAGTATTGACTACAATACCATTTGTTAGAACTAATACAAGGAATAAGAGGGGACAGATAACTCTACATTCATTCAGATGCCGGGAACCCTGAGTTATAATGCCATACATCAGCATAAAACTCCTCACACAGTAACATCTCCTGTCTTGTCCTACCAAGAATCACAATTTCTTGGGATATGATAAAATGCATTACTCTCGATGTGATGAATATACACTTTCTCCTGTCATTCCTCTCGGCAGTCTGCCTTTGTCTCAGGAGCATCCTGAAACACCAAAGTCCACAGATTAACCGCTGCTTCACAGGGACACACATACCGTCTTTGTATGTCAGGCTGCTGGCAAACTTTTTGCCATGGCTGCGAGCGTAGTCCTGGAGGTTGGGGGCACTGGAGGAGCCTCCCAGCACAGTGGTGCTAAACAGGCCGGTGCATTGTGACCCTGGAAAGGCATGGAAGGTGTTAGTATTGTATCTCCACTGCATGCAACTTCAGAAAAGCAGGGTTAGTCAAAGAACAAGGAATGAACTGGCCACTTCACAGGCAACCTCAGGAAAAAAGAAATGATGCCCGGAAGCATAGGAAGGCAGTATTTCCCATTCTAAATTCAATAGTGCCCAATGCACCACAGGTAGCCCAAAACTCAGCACCAGGAATGTTCCTGTCTCCATCCAGGGGTTTATTTTCATTTGGCTTTCTTGCCCTGCCCTAGGAGGAACACCTTGACACCTCCAGTCAGCAAATCTACATACTCATGTCAGAAAAGCCACAATGTCAAATCAGGGATGTCCGTGTCACGGGGCTTCATGTTTCTGCTCCTCTGCCCTTTCTCTTTGGAAAGCTCCTTTTTCTGCAGTACACCGAGAGGAAGAAAGGACTACCTGATCTGTTAATCAGCAAACGTGGATTAATCATGCTGTCAAGCAGTAAGGAAAGCATTGTGAGCAGAGAGCTTGCGCTCACTAATGGCTGTCCAGATGGTATTTCACATCCATCTGGTCATGTCTTGCTACTCCAAAGAGGACACAATTGTTCCATGAACTACTCTTGCAAAGCACCAGGTGCGCACATAGCATGGAACTTCACCTATTCTATAGTAAGGAATATGGCATGCAAGACGCTCTCATGCATAGGAGGGCAACCTAATACCAGTGTCTTTGGCAACTGCTGGCGCTTGCTTCTCCAAAGTACAGTGTTCTGTAGAGTGACTGACATTATTTGATATTTAAGGAAACATCAAGCAATTGAAACATTATCAACTGAGGAAGGCAACTGTGAGTGAGACAAAACCTTATTATACGCCAGACAAACCCACTATAAATTCTCTGTTAAACCATCTTGATGCTGCATTCTGAACTGAGAATACCAACTACTAAAAACAACCTTACACCCACATATAAAAGGCTTCCAGAAACAAGCAGGTTGATCTTGCTCCACCTTGTCTGCCTATTAGTATTTAACTGGAACAGTACAACTGTTACTACTGTTAAAAAGATCCTGCCTATACTGATTTGTCTTCTCTGTAGCCTCCCATTTAGGTGGCTGAACAGCATAAATGTTTCCACTCCTCAGAGCTTCTGAGCTGAACAAGCCCTGCTCTCCCAGCTCCTCCTCCAAGGCTGGGTACTTGTCCTCCTCCACTGCCCCTTTATGGTCTTATACCCATCACATCCATGCCTTCTTGCAGTAAGGAGTCCAGGACAAGACAGAACTTCAGATGCAGTCTCACAGAGGTGAATGTGCAGAAGAACTATCACACAGCTACTCTCAGGTCTAAGCTAAGGACATCTGCTCCTGGGAGCAGTGGGGAGTGACCTAAAGGGCTCTCATATGCACTGAACTTCAGCTATTGCACCACCGTGACACCGCTGGTAGCTTTCCTCAGCACACACTAGCACATACGTGTCCCTGGACAAACAGGTGACAAGCTCTTGCCTGCAGGGTGACTGATACACAAGTCTTAGAAAATTTCCTCCTCATGACTGGAACTGAAGCCCAGTGCTGGCTCAGCACAAACTGGAGTCTGCCAGAATGCAAAGGAAGCTTCGTCAAGCAGCAGCCGGGATGATGCTCCCAAACGTCCTTCCACCACTTAAAAGCAAACCAACAACAAAAATAACCTCAACAGATAAAAACAGAGCAGATTTTTGTGACTTTCTATCTTGAGCAATCTTGTGCCACTAATCATTAAGCTAAGGATACTTCACTGTAGACAGAGCCATCTCGATAGCATCCCTTAAGCCAAGAGAATTTACAGAGATGACTCTATGGACAACAGTAACTGTCTACAGTGAACTCCAGGAGCCCGCTATAGCCAAAGTAAACAAACACACACACACACACACATCCTAAAGAACATAGAATCACCAGGGTTGGAAAGGACCTTAAGATCATCAAGTTCCGACCCCCTGCCATGGGCAGGGACACCTCACACTAAACCATGTTGCCCAAGGCTCTGTCCAACCTGATCTTGATCACTTCCAGGGATGGAGCACTCACAGTTTCCTTGGTCAACCCATTCCAGCACCTCACTACCCTCACAGTAAAGAACTTCTTCCATATGCTTAACCTAAACATATGAGCCACTTGGAGCCAAGATGTAGCAACATTTGCTAGAAATCTCTGTATGTGGTGGATCTTTTTTGTATATTTGATTTTCAGATGTACCTTCAGCATTTCAGATATTTAACAAATGGACATCCCTTATCTCCCTATGGGAGTCTCAGAACAAAGCTTCATGCCCATTGGCAACACAACACCTCTGTTGCTCAAACAGCAAGGAGCGATTTCACCCCATTTTGAAGCGCTCTTGGAAACAAAGAAAGGCACTGAAACCTTCCCAGGCTTCTCAAGCTAGAAGCATACACACTATTGCATACAATCCACAATAATGCACTTGCTCCTGCCCAAAATAAAACATGGTATCCTCCAAAGCACCACTCTGCATAGACAAAGCAAGCTGCAGGCCTCCCCTTTTCCAAAGAGACATTTCAAGGCTTTAGATTACAGGAAGGACACCATTTTGACAGGTATGGCAGCAGGGTTATTATAACAGCTCTGTCCTGCTTTCCATTCCTGCATGCCTAAATACATGAGGTTATACCTGAACAGACATTCTCCCAGAGATACTGATAGCCTGCCACTGTTAGAAAAGCTCAGGGGCAGCAAGTAGTATCTGAATGAACCTCTCAGAGCACAACTGCTGAGACAAGTATTAAAGGCGAAGTTCAAGCTCCTATGAGTTCTATATTATTTCTAGAGAGCACATTTCAGATCTAAAAGGGGAAGAAACTAGATTTCTGCAAAGCAAACAGGAAAGGAATCAGAATGACTCCTGAAGAGCTTGACTTCTACAGGTAGAGGCATCACCCTTCTTAACAGTTCTCGGGTTAAGAGAAATTCACAGAAACAGATATCCTAAGAAGCAGGGATTGTGCAATCTGGGGTCTCTCTTCTGGGCCAGCAGCTGCAATACTCCATAGAGAAGGATCATGGCCAGGCTGAGTATCCAGCTAGAGGTCTACTGTCACAGATCAGGTCTATCAATTCCTACTCAGTGTTTTGTCTCTGCAGAGCTTCACAGCTGGGAGAGTGACAAGCACAGGCTTCCCAGCAAGGCAAGTCAGTAAGAACCTGGGATTAAACCTGCTGGGATCGCATTTCAAATTCTGTTGGCAAGGAAAAGCAGCACTAAACAAGGGTCCAGCAGAGCAGTAATCTTCTCTATTGCCAGACAGTCCTCAGCAACCTGGAAAAGGCTATGGTAAGCAGACTGTCATATCTGCCTTCTGGTACTCAGACATACCAACAGGAAAGATAAATTGTATGCAGCATTTGAAGTACTTGGTAATCCTCCAAGAAGTTGCCTTGTGCAACTCAGAAATGCTTGTATTGATTCACATGGTGTCCTGGGTTCAGCAGTAGCAGTCATTTTTCTCCTTCTTAGTAGCTGGTGCAGTTTGTTACAGCTACTATATCCTGCAGGTGGTCTGTGAAAGGCAGAAGTAGATGCACCACATGAAACAGCACATTCAAAAACCACTATGGCCAAGGCTATTGCGCCTTCATGAAAGTAATATGCATCAGCATTCCTTCTCGGATTTTTCCAGCTGGCTGGGAGTGTAGCTAGCAGACTCCAGGAATACTTCCTAACCACTCTGGAGAAAATTCCCCTTACTTGGTAAGAACCAGCTTCCAAAGAAGCAGTTCATTCAAATGCAACAAAGAAACAAACAGGCTTTTTCAGGCCTTGTGGCTGCAGGATGTCCACGTAACAGAGTAATGAACTGATGAATGAGAAATGCTGCAAATCTAGAACCACGAAGGCAAAAACAGGTTTAAAGGGAAAAAGTGGGCATAACTTGGGCATTTCCACCCCCTGGTGCTTATTAGTCATTTGCAAGATCTAGCTTTCACAGCTGTCTTTGAACCTGACACAAAGACAGCTTTTTCGTTTCCAAATAGGTCTCACTTTAGTAAAATTATTTCAGGAAGAATTTCAACTATCAAGCCTTGGTTCAGGTTAGGATGACAGGGAGAGGTATTCTCAAGGACAGGCAGAAAACACCAAGTACCCCAAAATATTCTCTTCTGCTGGCTACCATGCAAAGAACAGCTAATCAGGGCTTCCTGCTCAATTACAAGCTGTCAAACACCATTGCAGATGACAGATCTGTTCCATAGAAGAGATTTTTATGAAGCAAAGGTGGAAATACAATAATCTTACATGAAGAGCACCTTTGCATATAAACTACTGCTTTGCAGAACAGAAAGCACACCAGTTCTCATGTAAAATTGACTCTTACGAAGTTCAGAAATGGTATAACAAATGATAGCAATGTGGAACCGGAAGCATGCAGCCAGCTCTGCTGCTCACGTACTATAAGGGATGAAAAGTGCATCTTCTGCTGCTAGAAGCTGAAGGAGATCATACACAAAAGGAAATACAAGATAGTCTCTGCAGTGGTCTAAACAGTAACACTAAAAGAAAACATGAAGCATACAGAGAGACATACAAGGAACTAAAGCCATATGTGTATGTGGAGAGACAGACACGTGCCCACAGAAATGCAGAGGTCCAGGTGAGCAGGACGGTTACAGTACCTAAGCCACTTTGCTTCATCTCAGAAGACTGTCTCGAGTAACTGCTGAAGAGGCGATAACCTCCTGATTTGGAAGAAGATTCAGACAGCACCTGCAAAGACAAACAGCATCATCAGTGTCACGCTCATCGGTCTCAAAAGCCTTTATACACCAACTGAAGGGAAAGAAAAGTATGTCTCTTCCTTAAAAATCACAATTTGCAAGAAGCATAAAAGCATTCATATGCCAAGACGGCAACAGTGTACGCTCCATTTTAATTTCACGCTTGTGTTGGGCTGTGGAAATGTGGAGATTTCGGAAGTATGAAGGGCCTCAGGTACTGAGCTCTTTGTCTTTTGAGCCTCTTGCTAGGATCAGCAGGGCTTCCTTCTGTAGTAGCAGGGAAGTATATTCCCTTTGATTTAGTGTGGGCCTTTACAAAGAGCCCAACTGCTGTATGCAAACATTGCAAGTGACAGAGAGATGGAAGCCCAGCTAACAAATACCTTGAGCCCTGATTCTGTACCTTCACTGGTTCAGAAAAGATATAGCAAAAATGCCTGTGAAGTTCCTCCAAAAAGAGGGGCAACTCTAGAGCATTCTGAAGGTGCCAGCTGCCTGCTGACTGTGCAGCTAGCCCTACAACATGTAATAGCCCTGAAGGAGAGAAGTAAGAACAGTGAAACTGATCTTTGTTACTGCTGCAGGTCAATGAATGGGATAGTTCTAAACCCTGGCAGTTCAAACCCTCTGTAGTAAACCCACCAGTTGGCAGGGACCTCTGGTCTGTGCAAGATCTTAGATGGGAGACAGGAATAAGAAACGTGAAGCTGAACTGTGAGAGGTAAAGGGCCTAAGTGAAGGCAAAGATGACACCACAGCGGGGTGAACAGATTTGCATACAGGCTTGAAGCTTATTATCCTGATGTGCTGCAGAGCACATAATTAAATAAAACCTGTGACTTTAAGCATTTCCTTACTTGCTTTTCCTCACCAGTTCCTCTGATCTGTGTTCCCCCTGTCCTTCCTGAATGGAGTCTAGGAGGTCTGTTTTCCAAATATTCCTCTTAAACTTCTGCAGATCTCTTCTCAGACTCAACTCAAACTCTGGGCCATTAAAAGGAATGCCAGGAAACCAAAACCAAGCAAAAGACCTTCATTAGAACAACCAGGGGTGCCCGAGGCATCGTTACCTCCATGGAGCCAGTCTTGCGGTTCCTGATCAGCGGCGACCTTCGCTGAATGCTGACAGGCTCGGAAAGCTGTGGAGACCTTTGCTGTGCACAGTCTGGCTCATCCATGCTCTTCTCCTTGGAGAGATCCTCCAGGCTGCCTTGGTCTGCTTTCTTGTCCTCATTCTGCAGTAGGGAAACATTGACATCTACAGGCACATGGCTCTGCAAGTGCTCCCCAGGCACTGCCCAGCCCTGGATCTCCAGCTCTGGGCAGCTCAGGAGTAGGACTCTCAGCCTGCCCTGGTGAGCCCTGGGGGTTAGCAGGGAGAGCAGCTCACTAGTGGCACACAGCAAAGCTCAGAGGAACATCTGCTGCCGGAGACCGGCTGGGAGCAGAGGCGGCCAGGGCAGCCAGAGCCAGGCAGGCTCACCTCCGCAGAGGCAGGGCGAAAGCCAAACCCTGTGGGCACGTTTCTGTCTTCCTCGCAGCCTTTCACGCCAGGGCTGAAATGCAGCTCCACATGGAAACGCTCTTCTGAAGATGGGTCCTGTGAACGTGAGGCACAGGGAACAGGTAAATAAATAATCATCAGCACCACTGTCAGCATAGGCAATGGCCCGGATCCAGCCATCCCGCCATGCTGGTGCAGCACGCATCCCAAGTGCATCATTTTGGAAGGAAAGCGGAAGTAACAAGAAACCACGAACATAATGGCTCTAGGTTTGTCTCATGCAAAAGGACAGCCTATATTGGCACAAAACTGAGGCATTCAAATTGTTATTTCGTGACAATAGCCACCAGAGGACCAAAACGGTCCTCTGATCAATTGGGCTGTATATATATATATATATACACACATATAGATAAGTCTAAACCATAGTCCCTTCTGACCCATGCCTGCTGCAAAACCAGCACACTGGGGCAGGGAGGGACTGGTTCCCTCCTGGATCTTTAATCAAGTTGTTCCAAGATTTAAGTAACTGTCTCTAACATGAATTTTCTTTTTTTTTTGAGGAAGCCAGGGTTTTCACAGTATCTAGCTCTAATGATGTAAAAGCAAACGTTTCACCACCTGTACTTACTAACAGATTTACACCACTCCTGAGAGCTCTGTTCAGACCTTCTTTATTTTCTTTTACAAACAGCACTAGGAAACATTTCACTTCTACCATGAGAACCCCATATCAGCTCTGTGAATACAAAATTCCAACTCGAATTGGAGAAAGGGGACCGCATCCTCACACACTACAGCCTCCTGCAGTACAGGACTGAGTCACAGGAGCTGGGACTCAACCTGCTTACGGTCATCACCACCAGCTTGCACATTCCAGATGTTTTTAAATTACCCTCTTTACTACCTGAAGGTACCAGTATATAAGTCCCTGCCTACAGCAGTGTATTTGTTAAATAAAGCAAAGTTTATGAATGCAGAATTTCTGGATATTTTCTAGAAATATTTGGAAAAAAAAATCCAAATATAATTTTTTTTAATTTATTTTTTCCTACTGTTCCTTTTCAATTAAGAAACCATGAATTCTTTTGCACTAGGAAATGCTTGAAAATAGACAGTATTGGTTACTTGAGTTTGGTGTTACTGCTCAGGGTGGCCTTTGCTGCCATGTAACAAGCATTGACTGGATCACTGCCTCCCACCTTGTCATGGGTCAAGGAGAAAAAATGACTGCTCCTGCTGAACCCATGACACACCTAAAAATAAAACCTAGCAGCTGTGCTATTGATCCGTCCGTCTTTACCCACAAGTGGAGAGAACTCAGGCTGCAGACTTCTGGGCTGAACTCATCTCTCAGGGACTGAGCCTTGCATCGTGGCAGGAAGTATTGTATCCTACAGCTACAGCCCTCACCTTGTTGTTGTCCTCGTAGAGCATGATAACAATCTGGGTCATGTAGTTCAGCTCCGAGATAGCACTCAAATAGTCCATGGCTCTCTTCCACTGCTGGTCTTTGTTTTCCTGATACATACACATAAACAGTCACATGGAATAAGCAACAGCAGACACCTTGCAGCATTCAGTGAAATGGGTCTCAGGGAGTTTGTCTCTCCACAAGATAACAACTCTGTCAGGACAAAAACTGCCTTGCTTAACTTGCACGAAGAGAGATGACCTTGCAATGAGGGCAGGGGGTGGTTACAGGAGGGAGCACCTGCACAGAGGGACACTACAGCTCCCCATACAATCCACGTGCAGACCTGAGCACAGCCAGCTGCAAGCCTCCTGTGCCATGCTGACTGGAGAAAGGCACAACCCACAGCAGGCTCAAAGACACAGTCATCCAAAAGAGTGGCTGCAGAAATCTCAGAAGATAAAAGCACAAGGAAGGAACTCGTGCTACATAAGGGACAAAGGCAAGCTGCTTTTACACAAGGCCAAATGAAGTTTAGAGAGCCACACAGGACCTTGGGCTCCAGGCTGCAGGGCAGCCCACCCCCACTGTTTCTGAACACAGCCAGGGAACGGCTGTACCTGAAATGCTACTCCTGCTGCTGTGGGACATCGCACCACCTTGATGGATATGAATTAAACCCCACTGGGACAAACAAACCCAGATGCAGCCTAATATCCCTGTGCTGGCAACCCAGCATCCTCTGACACTCAAGACAGCAAATCAAGTGACATCTTGCCCAGTGAGCAATTCAGAGGTACTTGCACAACCAGTGCGTACAGATATACTGAGCTTCCACAGACATCAGAAATCACACCTGCTAAGCAAGCCCAAACTCTCAAGGCATTTAAGAACATCATGCTTAACAATGGGAAGATAAATCTGAGAGCCTCTTGAGGAGTCTAAAGCAGAGCTTTTCTCAGGGTCTGCATGCCAATTCCTTCAGGAAGCAGGCTATGTGAACAAATGAAGGTTGGATTGGATGAATTAGTCCCCTAAAACTGCAATTTGTCCCTCTGGTAGAGAGCACCCCCTATGCATTTGAAACCCAAAGTCAAACTGATCTATTGACTTAGAATTGACAGAAAGTCACTAAATAGCAGGGTCAAGCTCTTGAAATAAAGGCTTGCAGGAAGCAGGAAGAGAGAAATTCCCTCATCCCATTGCCTCATACTGCTGTCCTCCTACACAGGTAGGGCTCTACTCATCTGAAACCAGCCAGACAGCTCTTGGAGAAAACATGCCTCTGTACAAGCAAGGCAGGCAGTGACAGGACTGAGGAAGAACAATCTTCCTACATGCAGGAAGCTGCAACATGCAAACACAGCACAGATGGAGCTGGCTGGAGGGCACTAATGCACATCATTACTGGGGGAGCTGGCTAGAGGGCAATCTACAAACATATGCTATCCACCTTGGAAAGGGCCATTGAGAAAAAGCAGGGAGGCTTACTCTGTGAGCATTGCTGGGACACTTACATCCAGGAGCCCCCCATAGCGGAAGATACTGAGCAGAGAGTGCACATGGCTCTCACTGGTGAAGTAGAGCCGTGTCCGAACATGGCGACCTGGTGACAGAACTCCTCTTGAGTACCTAAACCAAAATCAGCCCAGTGTTACCACAGTCTGCCAATGAATTGTCATCTCTCATACAGCAGCATTTCTGTACACCTAATGGAAAAACATAACCTCACACTGCCAAAGAGCAGCAGGATCAGAACAAACAGTGAGAGCATCAGGCACGGAAGCAGCAAGTTTTATGAGACACATGGTGGTGCAGAGGTGGCCTCATAATACCAGCACTTGCCCCTTGCTGAAACAAGGATGAAGGCACAGCTACTCAACTACAGTGGGCTTTAGCTCCTGTGACACCGTGTTCCCACTCAGCAGTCTCAAGGTGCCTTTCCATTTCTCTTCTGTTCCAGAAGCACCACCATGCCTCCCTCTTGGTGTGTCCTCCAGTGCATGCTGAGTGTCTCCTTCCACACCAGCACACTCTCTTGGCATGGTTCCCACACTCCTCCAAAGCTGCCCTCCCTGCCACCAGCAGCACAATCCTTACAAGGGATGTAGCTTGTTGACAGACTCATCTTCATGGGTTCTCTGTAGGTCCAACTGGATCTTTTTAATGAGAGGAAGACAAAAGCCAATGGCAATCTCCAGTTTCTCCTCCTTATTAATCCCATATTCCTGCAGGAACAAAACAACAGGTACCCTTAAGCCCTGGTTCTTTGCTACATCCACATGAAAGGAGCCTGGACATTAACAGTCCTTTCTGAAATCACCACTACAGTCAAGTAGGACAGAAAGGGAAATGTCATGCAAAACCCCCCTCGATATTTTTTCCCATACTGCAGAGGGTAACAGGGGACAGAGACTCCTCCCATTGTCTATACATGACTGTCACTATTCTTTCAGCAGCTGAGAGGCACAAGTACCATCAGGAAACCCCTTTTATGACACACAAACTTATACCCTAGCCTGGCATGAGCATTAATGCAACAACTGCTATTTGCAGAGATGAAACATGAAGTGCTTTGCTGGAAACAGCCAAACTGCATCTTGTCAGGAACACTGTGAAGAAGTTTAGAAGACCAGTTCTGGGCACAAGCACTTTTAGGACCTTGCTACATGAAGCATTTCTGCCAGAAGTGGAACAGAACAATGGTCAATACAGAGATTCACTGCACATGGACCTCCCTTCTCCTCCCATGTGCATGGGCATAAACTTTGGGAGAAACAAGCCAACTTTCCCAACTGAACAAGTTCTAGTTTGACAAGAATCAATAGAATCATAGAATAGTTAGGGTTGGAAAGGATCTCAAGATGATCCACTTCCAACCCCCTGCCATGGGAAGGGACACCTCCCACTAAACCATGTCACCCAAGGCTATGTTCAACCCAGCCTTGAACACCACCAGCGATGGAGCATTCACAACTTCCCTGGGCAACACATTGCAGTGCCTCAGCACCCTTACAGTAAAGAACTTCTTCCTCATATCCAATTAAACTTACCCTGTTTAAGTTTGAACCCGTTACCCCTTGTCCTCTCAGTACAGTCCTTCATGAAGAGACCCTCCCCAGCATCCCTATAGGCCTCCTTCAGATATTGGAAGGCCGCTATGAGGTCTCCATGCAGCCTTCTCTTTTCCAGACTGAACAGCCACAACTCTCTCATCCTGTCTCCATAGGGGAGGTGCTCCAATCTCCTGATCATCCTCGTGGCCCTCCTCTGGACTTGTTCCAACAGTTCCATGTCCTTTTTATGTTGAGGACACCAGAACTGCACATAATACTCCAAGTGAGGTCTCACAAGAGCAGAGTAGAGGGGCAGGATCACCTCCCTCGACGTGATGAAGAATAACAAACTTGCCAGAACAAGCCTTGACTTTAAGACAGAAAACTCTTTTTCCCTGTTCAGTCCTGTATGTGGAGAATGGGAAGTTGCTATGGCACACATGCAGCTTGCAGCTCTGCTACAATGTACTACAGTGAACATGGAAACGCTGCTGCATCATCTGTTCATTATTCTGATGTTGTCAGAATCCCCATCCAGGAAGCCAGCTCTGCCACATCTTTAGCCACAATTAGTTTTGGCCTCATATGAACACTTTTGAGATATATCTGAGGAACACCTGTGACACACTGCCTTGAGAGTTAATGTGCAAGAAAGCCAAGAAAAAGAGACAGGGAAAGGGTCAGAAACTGACACCACAGGCATTGTCACACGTGCAAGATAAGCTGTACCTGGGGTATGATCACGTCTGCCAGGGCTTTGGAGAGCTTGAAGAGTTCAGCTGTGCCTTCCAGTTTGAGCGCACAGTTGTGCTGCACATCATACTTGATACAGTCATAGATATCGGGGATCTTGCTGATGTCATAGCGCCCATTCTTCATGCGGAAATCTCGCTCCAGCTTGCTCCAGCGTTGCAGCATCAGTTCTAAAGTCTCACTGTGGTACAGCTGCAGGTCTAAACACAGCGAACACCCAACCACACTCATCCTCGCTGCTTCTGTGCAGAGTTCAAGTGACAGCTGTGACTCCCTTCTGCCAGCACAGAAAGGCTCTGATCATATGTCACCCACAGGGTGACTGGAAAAGACCTGTTACATGGAGGTTTAACCTGAAGCAACAAGCTACTTCCAAAACACTTGAGAAAAGTGAAGTTATTTGCCTGTTGGCTCATATCTACAGTAAACTGTGTGAAATGTCCCACAGATGGCTCTTAAAAAACTGCATTGTTACTAGGAAAAGTTCTTAGAGATGAGCAAATCATGACTGATAAACTTCCTGCTTATAGTCCTGAGCTCCCTCCAGGAAATGCCTGAAAAAGTCAGGCCTCCCTCTCCAGGCTATACTGCTGCTGTTCACATCCACTCCAAACCCAAGATGCACATATCATTCCCTATACATCACAGCTCTCTTTAACCACAGCTGGAAGTGGAATAGGAGCCTTCCACATCAATAGCACATACAGCATTTTGTTTTAGAATTTCTTTGCTACAAACATAAACTACAGTGGTGTTTGGAGCTCTGAAGATGTAACTATAAAGAATCTGCTCCAGACTCTTTCCAGTTCTGATGCTTACCTGCAGATTTGGGGTCTTCCAGACGTTTTCGTATCTGAGAGGTGAGATTCTCAATCAAGCTGAACACCTGGTTGCAGACCTCAACTGGGTTCTGGATAAATGTCATGGAGTTGAGCAGAGAAGCACTGCCTGTAGGTGCTAGCTGAGATAAGATACCAGTACAGATTAGTTAGTATCCACACAAACTGGAAGCACACAATATCTGCCTTTTGCAGCTCTACTGCTTTCTGAAGTGGATGTAGTGCTTTTATTGGTTGCTGTGCTGGATGTATCCCATGCTCTCTCCTCTGCACTTATCAGACACTGATAGGAACACAAAAGGGTTTGTATTCAAACAATGGGTTCACATATGCACAGAGCACAAATCTGGGATGTGGCAAGGTGCATTGCCTGTCCACAGCAACTGGGCAGCACACAGTAAACCATGAGAACTCTTCTTACAGCACACCCATAAGAAGAAAATGCTCTGGGACTTCTAATAGAAGAGGAAGGTACCAGGTGATTCGTGAAGGGGACAGTGGAGCAACACTGAGGATTTTCACATGGAGAAGGGCAGGGGCTTGCCCTTTCCTTTCCTAAGTTCAGTTTATATCCTGTTATCTTGAACTGATCTCAGAATAACCAACTACTGTTCACAGACCAGCAGGCTTCACATCAAACCACCACTGTTCTCCTTCCAGATACAGGAAGCAATAAAGCCCCACAGGTGCTTTACCTTTTCATAATCCTCTTCACAGAACTCTGCATCCTTCTGCATGATCTCATGCAGTCGTGCCTTCACTTTGTGTTGACAGCTGCTAAGGGAATCGCTGTCACTGTCCAGGAGACCATTCATGTTGGCACTTTTCACCATTTGCACCAGGATGGGGGTCAGCTCTCCTTCCAGGGCCAGCAGACCCTAAAGCAACACCAAACAAGATTTCAGCTATGTGCAACCCAAGCAACAAGCATTTCTGGTAGTTTCATGGCCAGCCTTCAGTCAACTTAACTGAAACCCCAACTGTCCTTAAGGAGCAGTCATACAGCAACAATACCTATAGTCACCAGTGATTCTGGAATGCTCCTAGAGCTACTTGATGCAAAAGGTCAGCACAGCCTGCACAGCCCAGACCTGTCTAGGCAAATGCTGAGCAGCCAACCCAGTCTGCAGGAAAACACTGATACAGCAGAGGCTCTGAAGAACAGCTAAGGTCACCCTTGGCTCAAGCTTTAACTGCAGATGAACCTGTTTTCCCCCACCTCACTGCACCAAAGACATTTCATTCCCATTTTAAATCCAGCAGCCAAGCTCTGGCTGGGCAGTCATCCAAGAAACACTCATTTTGGAGGCAATTAATACTCAGCAACAGGTTTGAAGTGCTCTGACATCAAACACTCCATAAACAACCTCGTCCCCAGCCAGAGACCTATCCTGGACAGGATACTAAACATAGTATACATACGCAGCTACACTAGATTCCCAGTACTGCTCCATATACTTGCTATTTTGTGTACCACCATTCTCCCAACAGAGAGGGGAAAGCTCCTAGTACAGCTCTTTATTCATCACCAGAGGTTTTCCTTTAGAACTGGCATACTTTAAGACTAATGTAGCAGAACTAACAGATGCTCAAAAGGGAACCTTTGCAAAAGCTGCTGCTGTCATCTGAACTCGTCCCTCATCTGAGGCATAGATCTTGAGATCATGGCGGTAGGTGCTGTGCAGTCTGAGCAAGCCACATCCAGGGAAACCAGCATAGTCACCTGGAACAGACAACAAACTCAAAATGGATATTGTGACATCTGCAAAACTATCAACTGAATATACTGCTTCAGACAACAGACTACACTGTAGTAACAAACTTATGCAGAGAATGAATGACTTCCATAGCCAGCATTTAGGCATCTCTGAACAAGACTGTTCTGGCTGTTGATGATGACTGCAATGGGATTCAGACTTTGCTGACCTTGGGAAAGCCCATTTTCAGAAGAAAGACAAAAAAAGCAAACATCCACCAGTGAAATCTGACGCTGCCCAAACCTGGCAGTAGCCCTCCCTGAGCAGTCCATGACTGCTCTGCTTGCCTGGAGAGCTTGAAATGCACAACCTCCTGCCTCCTCTGACGTGTGTCTGCCATCAGAACTGCAGGCAGAGCTGCTCAGCAGCAAGGCTCCTGGCTCTCAAACCGCATCTCACAGCATGAACTGATGGCTTATGATGGCTGAGTCAACCACAGGAGTCAGATCAGGAATGGCAGAAAGCCCATGCAGGCCAAGGGAGACCCTCTGAAGACAGCGCAGTGGTGACTAATTTCCTGCTGCCTGGAATCCCGTGATGATTTTGCACAGTACCCAGTCACACTGCATGAGAAGATGGCAAAACTGCTCCCAGCTCTGAGCTCACAATTCAGAGAAACACCCTGCCAGACAAAGATAGACATCAGCCACAAGTCAGCTATCTATTTGGACAAAGCTGTCATGTTCCATCTGCTACCCAGATCTCTCCTTCTCCATGAGTGACTGTGGGAAGCAGAAATCTCCAAAGCCATGACTCAGAAGGACTGAAGTCACCTTGTACATGTTCACACCAAGATTTACTGTGAGCAAGAGGGAAACCACTCAGTGCTCACCAGATACAGAGCAGTTCAGAAATGGCATAGACTAACACCTTAGGGCTCAGCCCAGCTTGCTGGTAACTGCGCTCCACTTGACCAGAGCTCTGCAGACAGGTCTCCTCTCAGGTTTTGGGTCATTCCACTGCAATCTAGCTCCTGTGCTTCAACTGGAATGGCCTCTCCTGAATTCTTTCTTGTCTCCCCAGTCTCTTGTTCGAGCCAGTGCCTGATCCTCTCAGCTCTGGGCTTCAGAGATCCACAACAGGCCTGGGAAGTCTCCACCCTTTCTAACTCACCATTCCCATGCTCAAGAATGGCACATAGGCCTTGTCATGAGGCAGGATTAGCTGCTCTACAACCGTCCCACAGACTGCAAGGCTGACCAGCCTCCTTTGGTCCCCCTTCTTGTCGTTTTTGAAGCTAGAAGTGACATTTCCTCTCCCCCAGCCCTCAGGCATGCCCCCAGTCCCCACCACCTTTTGAAGGCAATCTAGAATGGCTTCATAGTGACATCTGCCAGCTCCCTCAGCATTCGAGGGTGGTCCTGCAGGGCCCATGGACTTACTATGTCCAGTTTGCTCAAGTACTCCCCGAAGCAATCCTCTTCCACAAAGGGTAACTCTTCCTTATTCCAGAAGGAAATTTATTTCATTTAAATTACCTTAATTACTTTCAAATTCAATTACTTCAATTGAATTAATTAAGCATACAGTGCAGGAGAAGTGGTGTCCAATACTGGTCTCATCAGATCAAAACAGCAGCAGTGTATGACTTCTGACTCTTTACTTGGATTAAAAAAAGGCAATCTCAGCCTTTTTCCCTCCGAGCTCTTGCCGAGCTGCCTGTGTACCAAGTGCTTTTCAGAGTGACAATTACGGCAGAGAAAATACAGAGATATTACCTTCCTATTCTCCTGGCTCAAGGCAGAATTACCCATGTTCCAAGGTAAGATTTCCTGTTTTCTCCACCTGACCTAAATTCTTTGTTAATCATATGGAAATTCATATTTGCTGCATTAGAACATACCTTACCTGAACAGCTCCCCTTTTGTGAACACTGGCACATTAGCCTGAATAACTCTACTTGTGCTCCAAGACATACTAGAGTTTACCCGCTGCAGCAGACATCTCTAACCAGCTTAGGGAGCTTTGGGTGCAAAACCCACTGGAATTGTTTATCCTATCCTAGCCAAAAGCACAAAACCAGTATAGACCAGAGTCACACAGGCTGCACACAGCCCACAGATGTCTGAGCACCCTGTACACTGGTGACTGCTGGGCTGGGCAGCCTGGCACAGTCACAGGACAGGACCAGATACATAGGCAAAGCTCACCTTGGCCACCGGGGTACATACAGCGGAAGGCTCGGCCCAGCTCTTCTGCCTGTACTCTTCCTGCTGGTGTCAGCTCCCCACCCCACTTGAGCACCAGGAGAAGGGATGGGGAAGACTCTCGTCGAGCTTCTAGGAGACAAACAGGTACTCACTGGATCAGATCTCACAGCTGAGCTTGCACAGGGAGAGGAGGGGAGGAAGAGGAGCTTGTCATCAGCATCTTGTAGAGCGTTACCAGCACAAGCCTGACCCAAAATCCCCAGCAGCCAAACCAGCAGGTATGAAATTAAGAGACAGTATTTTTTGAAGGCGCAGGCTGACATTCATTAAATTGGAAGCATAAGCCCGGTGGCACCATCATGGTATATTGGAACATGGCACTGTGCATCACTCCAACCCCCATATGTCATGAGCAAAGGTAAGATACAGGTCAGTAGTTTTGCCTGCACGTCCAGAGGCCAGGTTTCTTTACCTTCATCTTCACTTGCAGCTTTTGGATGTCCATGAGGCAGATAGGTCAACTGAACCTTACGGTTAATGCCAGAAAAATGTCCATACCTGTCATAAGGAGAGGGAGGGAAACAATTTAAACAAATCAACTCCACTCACCTTTTGCCCAGAGGTCTCCAGGCAGCACACAGCAAAAATACAGCACAAGCAAGAGACTTCATGCTGCAACACCAATTGCAACACAACACGAACACTTTTGCCATCTCCCTGTGACCCAACATGCAGCCTCAAAACCAAACAACTCCCCCAAACTCAAGTCAAAGAACCACTCACTTGTCTGCCCTTCAGCTGACAGCTCTCTGTGCTCTCATACCTCACTGGGGCTTAATCAACCTTAGTTCATTTCCAGCTACATCTTTAACATGTGAATCACAGAAAAAAAGCCTAGTCTGCCAGCACCCAGAGGAGAACCACATCTCTAGTGAGCAGAGAGAGCAGGGGAAGGAATCACAGCACAAAATCATACCCTGAGCTCCACAGACATGGCCTGAGCACAAACACTGCCTATGTATGCCACAGCGAGCTATGGCCCTGAGAGAAACCCTTTCTTTGCTTCTGTGATGCCAACACCAGACCCACAGCTCTAAGGCAAACTCACAGTGCCCTGAGATACGAGCCCTTACATCTCCAAGACGCTCTTTAGCTGTTCCAGTTTGGATTTCCTCTCCTCAATCTCACAGTCACTGTGGGTTCCCAGGTCCACCACAAGCTGCCGTGCAATGTCCAGCACTTCCTGTTGGGGAGCAGACAATCTCAAGCATCCAGCAACTCTCCCTCGGACTCACTACTGTACTGCGAGGCCTCTAGATGGCTTCACCCAGCATCAGGTTCACACAGACACACCAGGGACACATCACTTCACAAGACACAGCTCAGACAGGACAAGTTTCACACTGCAGTTTGCCTCATCCCCACCCTGTGCTCCAGCTCTGTTCAGAACCAAGCAGGTGCCTCCAACTACTCCACTCCCTCACCTCAACCCATCTTTTACCAGAGGCATCCACAGCAGATGGGCAAGTTGTATCAGGTCATCCCCATCCTATAGTCTTTGTATCAGCCAGGAACAGTTTCCATTCCACTCTCGGAATGGAACTGCTACCACCCAGCTGAGGGTGCACACAGTGAGGAATAAGAAAGGGAGTGTTTGCGCATGACACTGTTGCTCTTTTGAAGATTTCCACCCTCCCAAGGAACTGCCTCCCATGGGGATCTGTTTTACCTGCACATTCCACACAGTAGCCCCAGAGAGGACCCACCTGTAGCTGCTCTGGTCTCTTCAGCTTCAACTTCCCTGTCTTGTAGCCATCATATTTCTCAAATAATTCAAAGAACCTGGACAACAAAGAGCCCTGATCCAGTTTCTGCTGGTTCAGTGCGACAAGAACTGTCATCTCTACATAGGAGTTCATGCTCTGTTCTTCAGGGAGAAGAAGTAGACCTACTGGGTCCTTTCTGTGCTTCAGAAATTCTGATAAAAACAAGTGTTTCCAGCTTCAGGTACAAAAAGGAAGCAGTCACCAGCTTCCCATTTAGTGAGGCTGCCCTGGGTTCAGCTCTAACAGCTATTATCTCCTTTCTAGTATCTGGCGCCGCGCTGGGTTTTGGCTTCAGTCTGGGACTAATACTGGTAACATGCCGATGGTTTAGCTGTTGCTCAGCAGCACTCACCCTGACCAAGAACTTTTCATCTCGTGCTCTGCCAGTGAGGAGGGACACAGGAAGCCAGGAGGAAGCAGAGACAGGACACCTGACCCCAACTAGCCAAAGGGGTATTCCATACCATAGCACATCATGCCCAGGATAGAAACTGGGGGGTGCTACCAGGAAGGCCCAGATCGCTGCTGGAGTGGGGCTGGGCATTGGTTGGCAGGTAGTGAGCAATTGTACTGGGCATCACTTGTATTTGTCAAAGGGTTTTTTTCCCCTTTCCTTTTTAGTTTTATAGTCTCTCCCCTTGTTATTCCCCTTATCACTATTATTACTGGTGGTAGCAGTAGTGGGTTTGTATTACAGTTACTGGATTGTTCTTATCTCAAGCCATGAGAGTTACATTCTTTCCATTCTACTCCCCCTCCTGTTGGGAGCTGGAGGGAAGAAAGGAGGGAGTGAGTGAGTGGCTGCATGGTGCCAAGTTGTTGGCTGTGCTTAAACCACAACAGGGGCACTTCCCTTTGCAGCACCTAGCAGAACTTTCACTCTTTCTTGCAGTGTTCACACAGAAGGTGCCAGATCCTTATGGGAAAGGGGGATTCCTCAGCTGGGCAGAAAGCATTTACTTGAACAGAGACAGTAAAAAGCACTTCCTCCCATGCACTCAGCCCTTGTGCTCCTCCTCTTGAGCCCAGAAACAGGCCTTCCCCACTTCTCAGCAGCACGACATCTTCTTGCCTTGAGTCTTACCGAGGATGCTTCACTTCCATTTTCATCTTCTGCTTTGGGGTGCGATCTCCATGCCGGATGACTGCAATAACACAACGAAGCTCCATCCTGAAGAAATATAATATACACCTGACAAATATGTCTCTACTCCAGAATTGCCATCAGAAAGCAATCTCCCATTGTTCTTTCAGTTCCACCCTTTTGACAGCTGCTTTTCTCATCAGTGGCAGAACTCCCATACGAAACCAAGTGCAAGGGTATAAAAGCAGCCAAAGTACTGCAAACACTACCAGGTCATCTGGCTTGCTATAGTAGTACCTACTTTTTTCACTTCATGCAGGCATATATTTATGCTGAGGATCATTAAGAAACCTCTGCCTTTGATCTTTTAGCCTCACATGGTGGGCAGTAAAGTAGGGTCTGCAAGTGTACAGGTAATGTGAGCACTTCAGCTGTTCGTTTTCCACCCTTTCCACTGGCAGCTCCACACGCCTCTTCCCCAAGCAGCAGCCTGCTGAACGCTGAGCCAGCTGCAGTGATGCCCTCATCAGCTTCCTGTGCTGACCAAGAACTTCGGCCTTATGAAAGCCATGTAAGCAGTTTCTGCAATTCCTGCAATGGCTGCTTGTCTGCATTCATCAAATCTACGGACTTGGTTACCATTCACCACCCCTTTTGTGCGTATGGCTAAGCCTTTCCACAGGCATTTCAGGATTGCAACCAACAGAGCAGCTGACAACGTCATGCTGCTGGATGATGTCTGTCCCTGGGACACAGTTTGCACTTTGTCCCTCATCTAGCCATCACCAGCATTCTTTTGAGAAGATGCAGGTACTCACATGGTGCCTGAAGTTGTGGGGACGATGGGAATGTCTTCTGCCTCTGTTGGGATGGACCAAGGAATATGAAACTGGGGAGCCAATTCCCGCATGATTATGTTTCTGGAAGAGATTATAACACAAATCTCACAAAAAATTCCATTCCCATGGTTCTCCACCTTCTCTTTAGTGGTCCAAGCTGGAAGATTTGGAAAGCCACAGAATTTCTTTTCATCTTCCTTGCAGAGACATCTATCCCACCATGGGCTGGCTAGTCAGGGCGCCCCAAAGGGATAACAATTTTCTTCACATCACCAATACTGCAGCTGGACTTAGCACCCAATGGAAAGTCCTGTAAGATACATATAGCTGTAGACTACACAGCTAATGCCAACACAGGCAGGAGCTCCAGGGGCTAAAAGTAATTAACCCACTTCTCCCACAGCCAAGCTCTCACCTGCTGAACAAACATCCCTGCATGAAGCACCTGCAGACCTCTCCATCAGCACTCCATCTTCAGTTTACTTTGACATGAGTTACTTCACCTGCTATCAAAACTCTAATTTTACATACCCAAGGATTTTGGCACAGTCATCATAATACTTCATGGAGTTCTTCACAAAGCTGAAGCCATTCACATCGCAGACGAAGGAGTGGCCATTTGCCCGCAGGAGGTCAAACCCACACACTGTTTGCTGCATGGGGAAGCAGAGGACACAGGACTCAGGTTCACTGTGAGGGAGTGCAGGAGGGAACAGCAGCTCTGGCGCAAACAAAGCAGCCAGTGCACACTGCCCAGTGCTGCTCTGCTGGTACTGCAGCCATTCTCCACGTTCTCTACTCCATGCCTGCCCCATGAGCATTAAGGAAGTGTGAAAATACGGCCACCAGCCAGCAGGAGCAGGCCCCTTACAGGAGCCTTTACAACCTCCCAGCTGTATCAAAAGCTCAACCCATGAGGCTCCAGAATTAAGCTGTCAGAGCTACCCCTCACCTCCCAGAGCTCTAAAAGCTTTAGACAAGAACAGTTCCTGGCTCTCCTGCTCTTGCCTCTAAATCTAACAATTTTGAATAGATGGACAGATGGACAGACAATAAGTAGTGCAGGCAAAGACATCCTTCACTAGGTGGAAAGGTGGGTTACAAGGTAGAACAAGCCCAAAGCTTCATGAGCACAACTGCATGGGTTGCAGATGGCAGTGGGGGTAGAAGCAGAAGCCAAGTGCTTCTGCTGTTGCCATTGCTGAACATGTCATGTAACCATACCTAGACTCACACACTCACTCTACCAACCTGTAAAATAGAACACAAATATGCACAAGAGACATATTAAAAATAGAAGAAAGCAGAAGAAAAGAAGACGACCAAGTTATGCACATAAACACAACGAGAAAACAGTAAAGATGGGACAAGCACAGGTCAGATGGAGAGAAGCATGCTCAGAACCTGATATCAAATACTCAGATGTATGCTGGACACCAGCCACCTGCAAGCAGAGGGGGCATCTGCTGCAGGCCCTCCTGCCTTCCCAGTCATCTCTGACCAGCAGTCTGCCGTGCCCAGAAGGACCAGTTGCACCTAGCCAGCAGAGACAGCAACTGCCATCAGGCACTCGAGACTGCAGCACTGACACACATCAGGGTAACAGAGCTCAGCCTTTTAACACTGACCAAGATTTGGCTCACACATTCGGGGAGTATCCTGCTTGCACTGGAGAGAAAACACAGACCTTAAAGGCTACACAGACTTTCCGAGCAACTAGTTTCTCCATGGCAGTCAGCATGACCGGGTAACGGATTTCTTTCCCTTCACTATCCCGTTCAACCTTTCCATCCAAAGCAGGGGATTTGCGAGCCTCGGCATGGGCATAGTCTGGCCCCACAGTGTACACCTGGGAAGAGAAATAGGTGAACCTGACATAATCAGCTAGACTGACTGCAGCTTCCAGAAGGTGCTTCTACTGCAGATGCAGAGAGAAGAAGAACAAATGGTCTCATACTCCTTCTGTTACAACCTACAGAACACCTGCTCCCCACTTTGTGATCCAGGCTGCACAGTCAGCACCTCACAAACACCCCAGAGTATAAACAGGACTGCCCAACTTTCAGGAATCCCAGGCCTGCTGACGGATGGAGCTAATCCAGACTCTTCCTTACCTTTACATCAGTGCCATCTGTAGGCATAAATTCCTCATAAATGTATGAGCCTGTCTTCCTCACGCTGCTCTCTGGGGAGTATACGCTACTCCGGCTGCCAATCTGAAAGTACAGAATAAACACCTCACAGAAGAGCATGGAGCTCCTTTTCTTAGATGGAGGAACAAAGAGAGTAAGTTTCATTGCACATGCCAAGAATTAGCAGAATGCCTCTCAGAACCCCCACCTACTCCAGCACACTTATTTATACAAAAGAGACTCCAAAATGCAGCCTCTTCCAGGCTTTAAAGACAAGAAAAGTTATTACGGACCATTAGGTCGACTCCAATCACTACAAGGATATGGAACAAAAAACAGTGGCTAAGGACCTAGAAAGAAAGGAGCCTAGCTAACCATCAAATGAGAATAAATGATGATGGGCAATAATCAGAGCAATTTCACTTCCTTCTCAGACAGTTGACTGATCTTATGTGTACAGAATGATGCTGTTTTCGTTTTTAGTAAGGCTTTGGATACAGCCTCAAGTGGCATGCCTGCACGTTACCTAAGCAAACAATCCATTTATTAATGGCAGATATGTAACTGATTGGAAAAAAGATACATCACAGCTATTAACTGTGTGCTGGCAAAGTGGAAGTCTGTAAGGGCGGATGCCTGTGCAGTCTACGAATGAATACCTCATTTAACACGTTTTCAAGCTACACTAAGCTGAGAAGGGCAGCAATGATGTTAGAGGACAGGAACATGAGTTTAAAAATAATTTATCTCCATAAACTGAGGAAGCGATTTGGAAAAAACAGCATGCAGTTCAACACGGAATGTGGCTCTGTGGCTGCCAGACAGAACACAGGTCAAACGGGAAGGCAAAGTCAGCGCTACCACTAAAATATGTCCTTCTACAATTCCCAGACAGGTGGGGTTGAACTAGAAGTTCCAAGGCCTAGATCTCCCCCAACACAAACCCTTCCTCTCCCCTCCACCTGCCCCCAGCGCTCCTTCCTGAAGAAACATAGGTTTCAGAGCCACGTATCTGTTGGCTCCAACACCAAACTCCTCACCTTCCGAAAGAGGCGCTGGCTGCCCCCACCTGCTGACGTCGGGTAGTAAATATACACATTATGGTCTTCAGCACTGACTGGCTTCTCTACAAATGGCTTTGGGAAAATAGCTCCATTTACCTCCACGTGGTCCTCTCCTTCCACCAAGTTGCACTCTGGAGACAAAGCACAGCAGCACCACTTCAGGAAAGGGTGCAACAGCCCCAGTGCAGAGCTGAAGCCCTTCAGTCTGGCCTGGCAAGACAGTTCTGCTGTTGGGATCTCGCCTGGCAAGACAGCTCTGCTATTGGGATCTTTGTTCACAAAAAACAACAGACTTGTGAATCAGGCCTCTCCAAACTGATTGGCAGTACCTGTTCCCTGCAGAGTATCTTAAATAGTGTAGTATACCACAACGGCTTTCGGTGGAGCCTTGACACTGACCTTCTGGTCTATCAGGATCTCGATTGAGCACAGCATAGCGGGGCAAGTCTATTCCCTCTTCTTGAAGGATCCGATACACTTCACGCCTGTAGGTGACAGAAACAGTATCACAAGAGTCTAGAATGTCCTCAGTATGTGCCAAGAGAAACGCTTCACTCCCACAGATGAAGAACAAAGTCAAATGAAGAACAAAAAATCCCCAAGACCGAGAAAGACCTCCTTCCTCCCCATCTTACCAATTCGCTTGTGGCCAGGAAGAAGTTTGCACAGCAAGCTAAGGAGGAGAATCACACAAAGGAAGAGGGAAGGTGCTTTAGTGGATCACATACACCTACCTGTCCTGGATATAATACTGCATGTCAAGGTCATTAATCAAAAATGGCTTGCACAGCTTGGCATAAGCAACTGCTTTATCCAGGGGGAATCCTGAAATACAAGTCAGGGAATGGAAAATGAGTGGAAGGTCCCTTGCCCAGATCTCAAGTATGCTAAAGCCTCCCATGGACTTTTTACCTTTGGAGTGGAAGGATATGAGGCAGTCACAAGAGGGCCAGTTCTCCACTGGTTCATTCAGGATAACATCTTCCCCCATGATCACCACTGTGATATACTCAAACTTGCACAGACGCTCCAGAATCTGTGTCATGGGCTTTGACTTGGACTTCTTGGTCATGGCACAGATCCCAACCACAATCTGCCGTTCAGGTGGCTAAAGGAAGACAGAGATCAGTTTAGTACTAACGTACTAAATTTTTAGTACTAAGTACTGAATTCTATAAATTGAATTTAAACTACAACAATGTAGAACTGCAGAACAAACATAAAACACATGACATCCTTGTCTCTAAGTTGGAAAGACGTCAATTTGATAGGTGGACCACTCTGTGGATAAAGAACCTGAAAAGACCTGCAAGCAAAAAGGCTGGGATTGCTGCAGCATGAGTGAGCGTGGCAGCACAGCGATGTCACACAGCCTGTGCCACGTCCTCGAGTGTCCCGACTGCCCGCAGCCTCAGCAGTAACCACACAAACCCTGGCTGAGACCCAGGAATCCTGCACAGACGCTCCAACCCAGAATGCCGGCACCTCCTTACCGACTCCTCCTCTTCACCATCTTCAAAGAAATCTGTTTCGTCTGTCTTCATGTTTGATCCCAGAAAGTCCGTCTCATCATCCCTGGAACCGACAACAAACCTGGGAGTGGAGTTCTCTCCCTCACTGGAGGTCGTCAGGGACGACATTGCAGCTCCGGTGGCCGACCATCCCGCTCTGGAATCCCAGCATGCAGAAAGGGAGACAGAAGGTCAGAGGCAGGGCCAGCCGTGCTACTGGAAGCCGCAATGGTGAGGAGGGCAGGGACTCATCTGGCTCGAGTCAGCACAGGGATGTGCTGCCCAGCACAAAGGGGAGGAGCAGGAAGAGACCCTCAGGGTGGGAGGGGATCAGTACTCAGGATCATTTTAGATGGGCAGCTCCATTGTGCAGTTAACCCCTTTACACTGACTGGGAAAGCGACGGTGTCACAGCCAGCGCTGAAATCATGTAAAACTTACTATTATGCACGCTCCAAGCCACTGTCTAAATCATGGAAGGGAACAGTGGACACTCTCACAGCCTTGTACACCCAAAGACATCAGCTAGGACTCCAGAAGTTAGGACGAAGCTTAGGGCAGTAGCGGTGACTTCCCAATTGCCAATTTTCATCCTTTCAGCTCAAGAAGACCTACAGTAACAGAAAGATCCGTTCAAGAGGTGCAGAAGTCTGTGGGGAGGAGGGAAAGAGCCAACTCTTTGGGAGGGAAAGAGGACACAAGAGGAAGCATCAGCAACAGTCAGCTGCAGGTCAGAGCTCATGAGTTTGCAAGCTGGCTCCAATTTACTCTGTGACCACAGAAGCTGATTATAGGGATAAAAGCTCTGCTTTATAAACACCAGGAAAGAGAGTGTCTTGCACTGTCACCTACAGCAACAGCCAGGTTTGAACGCACCATACGCATGCCCTGCACACACCAAGGACACAGCTGCTCACCTCTGACCATAGCTGCATACACATAATGTCACACTGTTGCCCTTTACTGTGTTTTTCCCGTCTGGAAAGTGGTGAAATGCATTCCTTCCATGCGAGTGCAACCTTGAGAAGAGGGCGTTGTGAACACCTCGTGTTATTACACACTTCCTAAAAATGGGCATGAGACACAATCACTGCTTCTCATGCTCTCACATGCCTTCCAGCATCCCCCAGACCAAGGCCCTGAGTTTCCACCCCGTTGAGCAGGGTTCCCTTTGCCATCAGCACACAGAAGGAGGCTGCACTGCCCTGCACAGTTGTGAGCTCCCAGGGTGTGGGCATCTCCTCTGCCCCAAGCAGAGCCACCACCTGCCAGCAGCATGGTTTTATGTCAGGCAAGAATCCCCTCACTAGGAGCATGAGTGGGATGGGCAGGAGAAACACACAGAGCAATCCTGCTGCTTGTGAAACTGCCTTGGAAGTAAGGGACAGAAGAATGCATGCCTGCGCACAGAAAGGCTGTGCACACTCCCCAGAGGGACAAAGGTGACAGGTAAGCACTCGGAGAGAGCCATAGCAGAAGCACAACCCAACGTCCCACAGCCGCACTCCCAGGCATCGGTTTGCCAGCAAGCCTGGAGCTACTGGAGGAGCCGACACCAACCCAACAGAAACCAGAGGTGACAGAGGAAGAGTGGACTTTGCACCTACCACAGCAAGGCCGCCCGGCTCTAGCACACGTAGGTACCCAGTGCCACCTGCTCCCGCACACCTCGGGCACCACTGGCATGCAGAGAAAGCTGTAATCCACCCCAAGTGCTCTGCTGGCGGGAGCAGCAGCTCTGGCCTGCCAGGCTATACAGGCTCCACACAGCTCTGCTTTCACATGAGGACACGAGCAGGGTTCCTGACGCGCTCAGGAACCATTTCCACTCCTGTGCCCTGCTGCCAGTGTAGAATGAGCCCTTAGCAGCTCAATGGCTGATGATTTAATGAAGTAAACCATGCAAGGAGAGGAGGAGGGTTGCTGTATCCAATCCCTTATGGCCCTCCCTCCTAGAAAAAAAATAGATCAAGCAGCAGGAAAACCTTTGTCCTAAGAAATAGCTGAGTTCTCTACATCCCTGCTCCTAGCCCAGAAAAACCCTCTGACTTATCTGTAGCTATTTCTAGAGGTCATAACATGCCGCACTCGAACCAGGCAAAAACCTGGAGTCTTGCTGAAGCCAACAGCCACTGATGCAACAGGCATGTGCCTGGTGTTAACAGCGAAAGCCTCATGAGGTCGGGAAGCCTCTAGGGTGAGGAAAAGGAGAGGGCATGATGAAAACCTTTTAAAGTTTCTCTTTAAAGTAGACCCTTATCTGACTAGATTCATTGCAAGAGAGACCACAGACTCTTGATGAAACAGAGTTATCTACAGGCACAACTAAGGCAGGTAAAACTCCGACAGCGTGTTGCCGTTAAAGGGAAACAGGCAAATGGAGCTCTAACCTGAGCTCCAAAGCTTTTGGCCATTACCAAAGGACAGGAACATGAAGTGCTGATCCCATGCCTGGTCCAGCTTGAGTGTTTGGTGCCAAGAGTCCAACATCCCTCACAGAAATGACAGCAGCAAGTTCCTACAGCGTGCTCAGCCCACACCACCACCACCATTACCTCCTTTCTTCAAACCTAGAGCTATGAGAGGCAATGACAGCTCTGCATCATCCTCACTGCTTCCTGAGCTAACTGCTCCTACAAGTCATATATCCAGTCTAATGCCTGCTTGCAGAGAGCGCTAGAGGTCTTACCTCTCACTGATCACAGCACGCAAATTAAGTGTTAATAAATTTAAAATTTAAAATTAAATTAAGTGGCTGTACAGTCCAAGAGAGACAAAAGCATTTACAGGGCTCTGAAACACACACAAAGGTAAAGATGGAATATTCAGGCTTGCTGGTCCCACCACAGCTACACGAAGAAGTACACACCAGCGGCTGCAGTTAGAGACGTTCTTGCACTCCCTTCCCAGAAGGGCAGCACAATCATACTGAAGGTTACTATAACCACCTACAGCAGAAAGAAACTGTTGACCCACAACCTGGAACTGAGATGTAGACCTTGCCTCTATGTGTCCTGGGACTAATTCAGCTCCTTAGACCACCCTGTATTAGTGATAACAAGTTAAGTTCAGTGAGTTGTTTTCTGGTTCCCCAGCAGTTCATTCTGGCACTGTTCAGATGAAGATGTTCACAGAGCAGAGAGACTTGTTCTCTGTGCCTCACTTCTGAGGTACCAGTAATGTGAGAGAGAAGGGAATATGACTAGGTCTCATATCAACTCTACTCAGTGTGGCATTGGCCGCTAAAAAGAATGGGCTTGGGCACTGTCTTCTGTTTCATTTGGTTTCTGAACAGCTGATTTCAAGGTGAGGTCCTCACAGAGGGGGCTGGAGGACGAGGACTGCAGTAGCTGAACAAGGCTCACCATGTCACTGGCAGCCACTGGTGGGCCAAGAGGCAGCTCTAGAAGCAGAGGCCAGGCCCTCGGTCTCCAGGGATCACTGTGAGGGAGACCCCAGGAGTACAGGTACCACCTGCAGATAACAACCAACCTGAAGGGCTGGTCAGTGAAGCACCTCTGCCCAAAGTGACTCCCACTGTCACAAGGGCTGTTTGTACTAAGGGCAATTACATACTTACATACAAAAGGTGAAAGCTGTACTCTTATCAAAGACACTTAATTGCTTCAGAAGAAGAAGAACACCTATTCCAGAGTTGTTAATTAAAAGCTCTTTGGAGGTGGTGTGTGAAAGTAAGCTCTCTCTGCTCTGTTAACAGAGGTTCAGCATGTTCACACGCAGGAATCTGAAGTCCAGCTTCTAAACAGGAGTTTTGCCCATTCGAGCAGCGCTTCTGGGAACTCCCAGCCCACGGACATCTCCAGGCCCAGCCCACGATCGTGGAAGCACTCGGACTACCTGGCCAGGAGCTGCTCTGCTACACAATACCCTGCAAGCTCAGAACAGCCTCCAGCCTTACTGCATCTGCGTCAGAGCGAGCACTGCGCTGCTCACTGCACCTCCGGAGCTTCTCGCCTTATGAGGTCGTTTCTAATGAGGTTTCTTAATGAGATCGTTAAGTGTGAAACTTGGCAGCACCACAATGTACCTGAGACTTAACGAAGGATCACCCGCCCGTGCCTCCTGGGCCTTCCCTCGCACCAAGCGCGATGCAGACACAGCCCCGACCCGCCCGCTCGGGGAAGGGGAGGCCGAGGCGGCAGCTGCTCCCTCAGCCGGGCGGCACCGCGGCGGTCACGGTCCCGCTCACGCCAACCCG